>ML733632.1:2699-17102 GCA_009176405.1 Aspergillus novoparasiticus | reverse complement strand
AATTAGTTCTCTGTGCTCCAAAGTATACCAGATAGCCTCGGATTGTACTAGACGCAGAAGAGATCGAAGCATAGTCACATCAATGCACGGGCCAGGTCGTTCCACTAAATGCCGAATGAGCCCAATTGCGTCTTCTTGGCGTTTCCTAATGAATTCCTCAACACTTTGAAAATAATAGCTTCGCCAATAGCTGTGGAACGCTCGGATGGTACTGAAAAGCCGTCGACATGTGTATGAAAGGCGCAGCGCTCCAAATGGATCTAGTCCTTGTATAATCCGAAGGACTACCTCCGTTGGTAGAGCAGCCTGCAGGAGAGGCATCCTGGATGGATTTAATGAAATACGGAATTGGCTGGCGGTGTTGGTAGCATAAACCGTATGTTGGCACCAAGGAGCATACACCAGGGAAACTTGCCCACATTCAGCGGAGTCGCCCTAGTTTCTTTGAACATATTGGAAGGTCTCCTAACAGGAGACATTTAAGGCTCCTCGTCGGTTAGAAGAGCTGTCATACATTACGTCCGCAAGAGCGAGCGCCTCCTCTCATACGGCATCACATTAGGTAATACCATCATTTCAAGTCACTTATTCTTAATACAATGGCCGGGAAGAGCCATGTGAGCAAGAGAAAGTGACGGTAGAGCATTGGGAAATATATACTGTTCAACTCTTCACCTTATCGTCCCTATCTTGAATTACAGTCAAGAATAACAGAACGAATGAGCCCCAACGACCCGCGTGACAAAGCTTGCAGCGATGACTGGGCCAAACCAATAGAAGCAAACACAGCACTGTCCAGCCGATGTACGTATACTCCTACCGTTCTTGACGCCCACATCACGCGTTTAACACTAGCTGGTAGACACGATGGTTAGGGAATTAGGCAGAGGGTCATCTGCAAAAGTGGTTGAAGTTCAAGATTGCGTTCGAGATGCCAGGTATGCAGTCAAGATCTTTCGTTCGTCCAGTGTAGGCATCCACGAACAACGGGTGCTATCGAAACTCGGACAAGTCAGTAGCGCAGGCAACACCCAAAAGTTTGTTCGTCTCTATGACTCCTTTGACTTTGGGGGCCACGTTTGCCTAGTAATCGACAAGTTGGCCGGCAGCTTGTTTGATTTCCTCCAAAAAAACAAGTTTATGCCTTTCCCGCGCAGCCATGTTCAAAAGTTTGCGCAGCAATTGTTTGAAGGAGTTGCCGGTAAACGCGCCCCTTTCTCCCGTTCGAGCAAAGGTTGTGTGAGAGATCAATCTAACTCCCCCATAGGTCTACATAACCTTAACATCACCCATGGCGACCTGAAGCCTGAAAATATCCTGTTGGTCGACTGCACCAGCCACCGCCATGCCATGTATCACCCTGCTCAATCAGTATCTGGGGCACCATTTCATATCATGGGGCGAAGATCGGTCTTGACCAACACGGAAATTCGCCTAGCGGACTTCGGCATGGCAACCTTCGACAACGAATACCATGATCCCAACGTTGGCACTCCCATCTTCTGTCCCCCGGAGGTCATTTTGGGTCTTGAATGGAGCCTTCCACATGATATTTGGAGCCTTGGCTGTATAATAGTGGAGCTCTTCCTTGGGACCCCGCTCTTTGATCCGCAGGACCGCATCGGGCATCTCGCGATGATGCAACATGTAATTGGCCATCCTATTGATCCTGGCATCCTTCAACGGGCCGAGAGATCGGAGAACTTGTCGAAAGAATTGACTCAGTCAGTATAGACAACTTGGCAAAAGGATCTGCATGCAATCTGATTGCCGTATGTAGATACATTCGGAATGGTAAACTCCACGTCCCTGAGGCGATCAACCGCCGTTTACGATCCACAAAGGCGCTCACGGTACGACTACTTCTGGACACCGAGGCTAGACATTTCTGATTTTGACTCGTCTCATAGACACTTATCCCACCAGTTAGCGAGTACAACCGACAGCTGATTAGCCTCCTTCAGCGTATCTTCGTTTTCGACCCGCTTGGCCGTATTACGGCCGCCGAGGCGCTCGACCATCTGTGGCTGCGTGGCCACTCGACGAATAGCATCAAAGCCACCGGCACAATAAGGCCTGGGATCCGACGGTTACCTCCACCCACTGCACATTCGCAGGACTCCTTGCTTCAAGACATCAATCGTATAGTCGAGATCTTGTTCCTGATCTTAGCAGCCAACCATTCAAAGAGTCAGGTGTATTACAAACACCGAGATTCCTTTTTTCAAGGATTTAGAGGCCTCTTGCGGACGTCCCTTAAATCAGCGCGTGCGCGTCCTCCTATCCTGACAGATAGCGTTCGTCGCCAGATAGACGGAATACTATGTCGTTCAGATTCAGCAAAAAGTAAGATAAGAGACCTCCAGAATGTTGCTCTAGTCAACGGGGTGTTAAGGACCTTGTTAAAGAAACCGCTTGGCTTCACACAAAACCAGCTCGGCGTCATTCGGGGATATCTGAATATGTCTCGGATGAGTGGCCATGCTACAGGAATTCTGTTAAGCAGGTGATAAAGCCACTATGTTTGACTTCTATTGTATATGCTCTGGTCGCTATGCAATAACCTGCTTCCAACGTTATAGTCCGCGCAGGAAGTCCTCGATAAACAAGCCACGTTCTACACTACTTCTCTTAACATTAGGTCTTCTATATAATCGAAAGTTGGGCAAATGGAACGCCACCTCTGCCTCGACAACCCAGTTCTCTTACACAGATAAGTTCTGAAATATAGGCTGACGTGCATGGCTCAGTTGCAGAGTTTGCTGGGGTAAGCCTTGACAGTATGTAGTGTCCAATGCAGGTGAGATGAGTGAGAGAAACTTTTGATGATTAGGAGAAGCTCCACCAGTGGTCAGGGAAGCATGGTCACTATGTCATTGGGAAACTATGAAAAGAAAAATAAAACTCATACACATGTTCAAGGCCTGTTAACCACAGAATGGCAACGGTAATCAAATATCCTATGCTATCCAGAACAGGAACTAATTGCCCACTTTGTGCTCAGATAACGGTTGATCATTCCTTAAAGACTTGTTCTACACGGGCTTTTAATGCCCGTCCTGATCTGGTGGCTCGGTTGTTAGAGTTACCTCACTCTACAGCTTGATAAATCATGAATAGATGTATATATATATATATATATATATTGCTGTAGTTTCGCGGCGTAATACCAAGTTTAGATTATAAGCTGAAGGACTACTAACAAATGATTGTTCCCACATAATATCGTCCCTAACGCCCTCTCGGGAGCCATACCTAACACTGCTTGCTCCTTGGCTTTAGATGGTCTGGATGAAAACCTAAAGTAAAGCACCGGAAGAATGCAGTCACACATCTAGGCACGACAGCGAAAATCGCCTGGATATACCCGATAACTCCGGTAGCAGGCTGTCGTTCTACAGCCTTCCAGTTTCGATAAGTGAATGGCAGTTCGTCTTCCGTGTACTGCATTATTTCCATAGCACACTCGATGCCTTTATTAAGACCTTCTTCATGAAACCCGTCACCTGCCCAAGCTCCAGCGAACCATATATCGCTTTTGCCCTGAATGCTATCCAGCTCTTTCTGCGCATCCATGGTTGACCCGTCGTACTTAGGATGTTCGTATTCAAATTCCATCACGCCTCCCTCCGGCTTTCTGGCAGGATTGAGTGTGGATAATATCAATCCTTCTTCTTCTCCAAGACCCATAATGTCGCTCATACATGCCGTCAAGGAGACACGAGGAGCAGCAGAACTGCCATTACACGGAGAGCCATTGTCGTGGTAGTTCCATGCTGATCGGAGCTTGGGATCATCAGGCAGAAACTGGGTGGATTAGCAGGATGACTAGTTGGTTCTAATTTCCCCAGAGGCTTACTGTCTTGTCCTTGTGAAGAACAACCCTACTTTTCGTGGTGCGGAACATGTCGAGTATCTTTCTCTGTTTCTCGGTAATATCACCGCCACCAAGCAATCGCAACGCCTCAGGGGCACTAGTTGCTATTATGACATGGTCGAAGTATTCCTCTGTTTCGTCCCGCAGGCAGACCTTGACAACCCCCTTGTCTGTAATAGGGTAAACATGAGCTACTTCAGCATACCGTTCAAGCTTTGCACTGGCACAGCTGTTTATAAGGGCGTCCACGTAAACCTTCGCGCCACCTTTCACTATAAGCCATTCCACAGAACTGGTGAAGGTGTTGAGCAAACAATGATTGTAGAGGTACCGTACCGCCATTACTACGGGTATTTCGCTGACGGAGGATTGGGGATCATGGATCCAGATGGAGGACAACAAGGGAAAGATATAATTTTTCTTGAACGAATCTGAATACCCCCTGTCGTGAAGATATGCGCCGAGACTGACTTGAGAGTATTTTTTTTCATCCCTGAGAACCTCAAGGGCAAACTGATTGAACCACCACATATCGAATAGCATGGCCCATAGATCGGATGAAAACACACTGCGCCATTCAGGGAAAACCGTCGTAAGAGATTTCGACGACCACGCTATGCCTTCCCCTTTGCGGCTTACGCCGAATGTGATACGTGTTGGGAGTGTTGCAACATTTAGCTTGGCTAGTAAAGCCGTAAAATTTGCTACTAAGAGCTTCAGCAATCATCTTCCTGTAGTTTGCAAGCAGCCAAGCACCCACGGTATGTCTTTTTGTTGAACAAAGTAAAAGCGGGATCAACCCAAATACTCGAGCTCCCCCACTTCACACTCTCGGCGTGTCCACCGAAGTGGTTTTTTTCAAACACGTGCACTTTAGCTTTATGTCTTGACTTTGAATTCAGAAGTATAAAACAAGCGGCTAGACCGGATATACCGCTCCCAATGATCGCCACTTTGGGATTGTTGGTGGTCATTTCCAAATACAACCGGCAGGAAAATCTCAGCAAAGACAACTGTCGTCCTTCATATGCTGCGCCCAGTAGGCGCGCCTTGACATGTAAATATATACATTTAATGGAAATTTCTTCAACCGGAGCTGACACGTATTCCATTAGCTATGCAGGTATGAAGAACGTCATCTACATGCTAAATTGAAGGTTGTAATACGAAAGCGAATTTGGGCAGTATTCTCTAGGTCAGTGTACTCTAGTACATACAGATCCATCAAGTAATACAATAGCTTCGGGGTCTACATATGCACTCTGGGATCTCGAACAGGTCAAGAATGTATTACTCGCCAATCCACATTATAGAATAAGGTGGATATTGAGCATATAACGTGGCTAGCTCTTATGTACTATGAACGGCTGGGGCCGGATTTTAGCAGAAAGGGGCGTTCCTACACGTTTTTTTACTCGTTCTCTCGCACATTCTAGCATCTTACGGCCCATAATAGCCTCGGATAAGAACAGTGTGTCACGTTATCCTTCCTGTAGACCAGACGAATGACGTTCTCTTCTTTGTGGCATAATTCTAGCAGATCACAAAGGAGACGTGAACCGGCTCACGTAATAGGGTCTGTGATGGTTGAGACTCCCCTGGAGGTAGTTCAGTATCTTACGTTATTACGGGCCAGGTGGGTAAGAGCGAAGCACCCTAGTGCAAATGTCAACGCAGCACAAAACGATGTCCATGCATTTTTGTTGCGCACGAGTTGACATGAACGTTTTAGTTGAGATGCGCTCACAAATCTTTATGCTCAAAATATTAACAGCGTGAGCAACCAATCTGAGCCTCGTCCTACAAATAAATGCAAAGTTTCATACTATCCTGGCACTAAATTTCTTTCGGCAACTGTACAGTGCGTTTAAGAAATGTTCAGCCCCAGCTTCACACTACGTTTGGTACTTTGTTTCGTGGTTCGTACAATGATTAGTATTGCTTGACACATGTTGACAAACCATGCGCAGGCTTTTTGGCAGTTTGCAAAAGGCATGCCGCACGTCTCCCAATTTCCGTTCGTTAGTCCAGAGTTTGAGCCACGTCGCCATGAGACCGCTCGTTGGTATTCAACATGTACCAGTACACGTGGCCTTGGTAGGCTGCCCACATTTAAGCGATTGGCTTACTCGTTGAGTCTTCGACATTCAACGCAGGCCGTTGTGGCAGGGTCGCATTGCATGATTGCTGACCAGCTTGACCGTACGTGCGTCTTTATCTGCAACCATGTATGTTCCTCTATTGTTCAATATGTAGTTACGTGATCACACTAACTTGATAAAGAATAAGGAGACAATCCTCGCCGATGCCGACACTGTACGAAGGTCTGTCACGGTTGGAATTGAAAGTTGTAGAGATGACCGCAGCACAGACTTGGAGGCGACTGTTTATACTCCATACGGCTATGTAATAGTCTTGTCCGACTGCCAATGGCATCCATAGTGTGTAAATATGGGCCAGCATTATCCTTGTCTTTGGGAAATGTCATTTTTCTGTTTCTAAACGCCACGATGGTCTACCGAAGTGCACAGCCTGTGATCCACTCCGAAGGGAAACGGTATACATAAGCTCTCAGACTGACAGATACAGTATGAGATGGAAATAGAGCGGTAACCATACTCTAGCATCATTCTGGCCTACGGTTCCCAGAAGAATACGTCTTCGACAAAGCAAAAAAGCTTGGCTAATAGCCAGTTTTCCAGAGAACAGTGTGTGTACCTGTGATGGCGTTGAGCTATAGACTACATACATTATGTGTGATAAGATCTTGTCACCGGTTAGACTAATAAATAGATTGCACCTACTTGCTCTCTATTTAGTGCAAAGAAAGTAAATGTAAGTCGTTATCGTGACTTGGGTCATATAATTTATCATATTGGTTGTTTTAGATCGTATACCAAAAAGAAGATCAGGAACGGGTTTCCAACTCGCCTAGAAAAGCGTAGCGTATATCATCCTATCTAACCTTCACTTGAAAACTCTAACCCACGTCGATTGAGCCATAAGCAAGAAGGCCAGGCAAAAGAAAAAAGGATGGTGTACACAATCCTTCACACAGCCTTGTTTGCTTTTCTCAGTCTCTCTTCGTATGCCTCAAACGGATGAAGTTCCTGTCTTTGCCGGAACAAGTTCTCCATAGGCAGGAACAGCTTTCCTTCTTCCTGGCACATTATATTCACTTCTTCCCAGCTGAACCATTGCCAACTATCACATTTATCCGGCTCACAGAGCTATAGGAAATGGGTTAGTGAAACGAGGGGACTTATATTACTGACCCGGGTTGAAACCTACCTCAGGTTCTCGTTTATTGCCGTGAAGCTTGGCTGCAAAGAAATTGGTCGTATAGTGTTTCTTCTCCTTCTTGAAGATATCGTTTGTAACAGTCAGGAATTCGACATTGGTGATCTCTAAGCCTGTCTCTTCTTCAACTTCGCGGATCGCACACTCCTCGAGGCTCTCTTCAAAATGCATGTGGCCGCCGGGGAGACCCAAAGTGCCTGGAGATATTAGGATGTTTTATCAATATAACAAGAATTGAGATTCGACGTGGGAAGCCAGGCGGAACGGGAGGTGTGAAGGGAGAAGGGGGATGAAATTGAATACCATCACCATGGCTGCCTTTTCTGAGTCCCATCAAAAATTTGCCTTCCCTGTTAAAGACAAAGACACTAACTCCGGTTCTGACCTCTGGGTTGCTATTATCCATCACGAATCGAAAGTATGCACTAAGACGGTACGCGAGATTCTTTTACACAAACGTGGAGGCCTACAAAATGTAGAGATGTATGCTGAAAATGAGAGAGTAGTGGTAGCTCTCTTATATTATATAGAAACTTATGGTTAACGGTCGCAAATGACATATTGTCCGGGGCTGTGTATCATAGAGCTTATGTGAACTTCAGCTCGAACCAATCAAGGTATCCCAAATGTGGTTTGCTCTTCGAGGACTCCCGGTGGAACCGGACTAGCTGTGGCTTAGACTACCGCGTATGCCAGGACCAACGGGAGAATTGAGAGAACATACCTCGTACAATTATGCCTGATGGACCCTGTATAGCTGGTATACTATCACCAGATCGGCCCTTACGTCAAGAAAGCCTCACGAGGCTGAGTCCGGGCGCGAGCCACCCACTGCGGCTGAAGCGAACGCTCTAACGTCAACCTCGAGTAACCTGAAGCGTTGTAAAAAATAGATGTGGAGGGTAGAGTATCTAATAGCATGCGTGGAAGAGCTTCTAGCATACCATGACTAGCGATGCTAAGGAATCACTACTTATCAATCGATCTATATTGTGAACGCGTCTTCGGCCCCTTGAGAAGAAACCCGACTGGGTACTTCGACAATCAATCAAATACAACCTCTGATGCCAAGGGACTTCGCGGGGCTCCGTTGTGCTTCGAATGTATGCGACCCTTTCTGAAAGCGAGCACCAGGCAGACTCAGAGTGCCAGGCTGGGCGCACCCGCCTAACGATTGGTTTGAGCAAATTACGCACACAACATTCATCCTGATCAATAAACAATCGAGTGACAGCCTCTATCATCTGTCGACTAAGACTGAAGTTATATCGAAACTTACTCCGTACACGACAATAACCTATGGAATTTTATACTAGGAACTTGCACGCGTACAGTAGTCAATACATTCCCACTTCTACTTTACCATCTGTCGTGATTTTGGTCTCTTGCTACCACGTGAGGTCATAAATGAGAACCAAGGCATATGCTTTGATTGCAGGTAAATGTACCATGTTGTCTGTCATAGCTTATTCCGAGCCACATCCGAGAGGCGGATGATACGCGACGTACGCACACTGTCCCCTATATTAGCTGATTGCCTTGTGGGCCGCTCGAAAACTAGAAATTGTTCAGTGATAGTTTTGAGTTGTCCATAGAGGCTTCCCTTCTCCCCGTTGTCTTTTTCTTCGGTAGAAAGCTCCGAATTTTCGATAGCCGCCAGGTTTTGCAATATCTTCTGCTGCCGACGTAGAAACTCTTGGGAAGCCTCCAAACCCGGCATACTGTTGAGCCGATGATAGATAGCGGAATTTTAATTTGGACAGCACTAACCTTTATACAAGTCAACCCGTTAGGAGCAAAGTCTATCCTGGCTCCCTGCTCTTAGACAACAGACCAATTTTGGCTCCATGTGTGCCTAGCTTCAAACATGTGGAATTGGTGGGGTCATAAATAGTGCGTTAACAAGATATTTGGCGGCAAAGTTAGACCGTATATATAGACCATTGATGAAGATGAATATGGAGAATCGTGGCTCCCTGTAGATTCCCCCGAGGCGTCTTTCTCTCCCAGACAATCTTCTCCTCCTCATATCGCATGGGTGTCACTAATTGCCTTTCCATTACCCTCGTAAGCTCTATTGCAGAGTCTGTAGTTTTGGACTGTCAATCACTACGTGGACGACAGTCTCTTACAGTATACTTCGCATTTACATCTGTTGTCTTCGAACCCCATCAAACCATTTTGAGTCAGACATTAGACGCGGATGAGAGAAGCTCTCGCTTCATGATCAGGGTTATACAAGGACGGTATATACAGGCTACTGTTGTACCACGACCAGTATCCTCGTACAGTAGGATAAAGTTTCTCCTTCCCAACCAAAAACATCAAAAACACTTCCTGGAACCTAATGCGCCAAGATATATTAGTCGGCTGAATGTAATATACCTGAGTGAAGTTTGCACTAGCACCTACCACAGTAGATAGCACACTAGGTAAAGCTTTTAGCTACAGTAGTAAAAGACAGTACTTCGATTCCGTTGATTATATGCTATGCCCATGCGACCGTTTTGCCAACACGCGTCGTCCGATATGAGCCTCGTGAGACCTCGAACTTGCAAAATCGTGTCGCCGCAGCATCCTCTATCCACTCTTCGTACAACTTTGTCCATTTCCTTCATTTGGAATACTTTACTTCAATTCATGGGATACTGTCTTGATCTCAAACCGAGAAAATAAGACGGAGTCGTTCCCCGCGGGTTGTCCGTCCGTGGTCCTTGTCGGCAAGATCGATCACAACACATGAGTGGAACAGAATTGCTCGCATTATCCAGCGTCATATCAATGGCATAAACGGCGAGGGCTTGAATACGTTCACGACCTATTATGGTCTTTCAGAAGTTGACGAGCTTAGTTGGGAATATCTCGTTTCCGATGTGATGCCACGGGGCCGAGAAGAGATACGGCTCGGCAAGCTAGGGCTCGTTGGATTATCGACACACTCACTGATGCATAGTCTTGAAGAAGCGGTGTCGGCGCATCGGGAGTGGATTAAGGATCGGAAGTACATGACAGTGGTCAGATGTTGTCGCGATATATGCTTTGCTACGTGGTTGTCCGGGATTGTGAACGGAAACGCAGAGATAGAGAATGCTCGAGTGCAGCTCTCTGGGTCAGATGAGGCAAAATTGCAATAGCAACTATCAAGATGCAGTAGCTGGGTTGGATTGAAAGACGTGGGGAATACTCTTATACATGCTGCTGTCTCGGTTCCATGACCTTGACAGTATCAGCTTCTAACCATGGCTAAGGTGACTGCAAGCGGCAGTTTGTTTTAGGGTTACATATTGTTGTTCAGAGGCCTTTTGTTACAATCAATCTGCCCGCAAAAGAATACGAATTCAATATAATGATATGATCGAACTCACGTCAAGGCACAATAGCAATCTTAACGCAATAGTTCAGAAATAGAAGGATTTGGTGTCAATAGTATCAATTCTCTGGGTCTTTTTTTCTTTTCTTCGTCACATAATATATTTATTCATGGAAACCCCCAACCATCTTCATTGTGGCAGTCACGAAGCTCTTTTATTCTCCTGGTCAGATCGTGAGCGCTAGCTACACATGCATGCGGTGGTGGTTCCAACATCTAGTCCTGAACCTTCCAAGGTTACAGGGTTGGTACATCACGGTTTCTTGGCTAAGGGTACGTATGTGAATAGAGTTGGAAACCAAAAGCATATGCCATCACAGTTATACGGGCGAACTTTGTGCCTCATCTAGGGACTTGCGCTCGGTCTTTCTCTTTGACTTCGCTATCTTTTCTCATCAGATAAAGGCCCTGCTTTTCGTTAGCTACTCCGGTTTCTCGCTAGATACAGTGCACTAAGACCAGGAGGTATAGGGAAACGGGTGACTGGGGGCCATGGTGAAACTCTGGGTTTGCTGATATAGCACCATAAATAGGCCTACAAGGATAGCTATTGTTTGACGTACACCGCATGTCACCAAAGCAACTGAATTTACGAGTGAGTTAAGTATATGATCCAAATGAAGCGAGAAGCTGGGGTAAATGAAGAACACCACTACTTTGTATCTCTTGTTGAAATTAAGGAATGAACGTCCAACTCACCAGCAGCCGCCACAACTCGATGAAGTCAAGCCAGCCACACAGGATATTCTGGATTCCGGAAATTCTGGAGCAGGTTTTGTTGCACACTGACGTCGGTACTCTCCTGACCTCTGCTCAGCGTGTATGTCGGTTCTGGCATGGTTTAACGCAGAGCTCTCGGAGCCTTCAGACTGCCTTGTTTTTTCAACCACTCCGTGATAACCCGTCATCAGCGACTGGACGCGTTTACAATCCTTTCCTGGAGAATAAAATCTGGCCTCAGCTCTTTTGCAGAGGACCAAACTCGCATGTCCGATCCTTAAGTAAGCGCATCCCTGTTGCAGCTCTCATTGACCCCGAGGATGCATACGTACGTCGGGAGGCTAGTTGGAGGCGGATGTTAATCCAGCAACCTCCAGCCTCATCCATTGGTGTGTTTGTCATGGAGTCTCGCTGGATCAAGCACTTTGGGATCCTTCCCGTCTGTGTCAATGTTGGCAGCGATATTATTCGCATCGAAGATCTTTACAGGGGGGTTCTTATGGATGAGTTGCTTCCACTACGGGATCCCATGGTGTTTTGGGATTATAGCGACTATTGGATGCACAAAGAACGTATCTGGCAGAAGGAAATCACCATAGCACGGTCCCAAAGCCCCGCGAAATATGATCTCGTTATCTTCACCAGTACCAATTGGAGTCTTTTCCACACGTTTAGCGGTATGGGGGATGAATAATGGCAGTATGAGATCATTAGGTCTTGACAACTACGCCGAGGTGCCCGTGATGTGATACATACTCGCAAAGTTGCCTCTCTTCGCTCCTCTTTTGCGACACGAAGTCTGCTAACGAGCTAACCGAAGGATTTTAGGCAATGTGCAATATGGTGGTTGCTCGGCGAGTATTCGTCATCTTCCCGTGTTAGTGCTGACAAGCCCGACATTAGTAGTATAATTCGATAGCATTGAAAGTATTGATATCCAATGTAACGTCCAGCGGCAGAAAAGCTGAGTGTAGTAGTGACCAGTAGCGTCGGTTTTTATCAATTTTATCCATTTTAAATAGCCGCAAAAATCGTCCAAGTTTCAGCAGTAAAATAACAGCGAGCTGTGAAACACGGTAAGTTGTTGCCGGATTGCCAACCGCAGCTTGTCATCTCGTTTGTTGCCATACCGTATTATATGTTCAGCGTGTGTCCATAGACTATTAGCTGCTGAGTCAAATCTAAACGGAATATATATTTTTTGGTACCTATATAACGGACCCTCTCCCCTTGTATCTTAGGTATATAGAAAGTATTCTACCTGGGAACAAGAGATATGCTACAGTACACGAATAAGGTACTTCTCTATATTTCATTAATTATTTTCAGTGTTCCGCGTTGACTCATGTCAAACTGCCTATAACCATGCCAGCAATTTCGAATTCGTCGTGGAGGTAGTCGTATGGGCTTCCTTTCCCTTGGGGAACATGAATGTGAGCCTGAAGAGCGCATTAGACCAAGTAACGGGCACTGGCGGCTTCATCTTTGCCGCCGAGCTCGCCATTTTCGTGCTCTTCTGGAACTGGCTTCTGGCAATCTAGTAAGTGTTTCAGTTCATGTTTTCACATCGCCGCGGTGCAAATGTTCCTAAGGCAAGCAACTATTTTCTGTTTTACATGATTCTCCAGGTTTTGTCCATCGGCGCGAATGAGTGAGCCCAGATGGTTCGGCTGTTGGGGTAATTTATAGTCGTCTGCGAAATCAGCCTAGCTTGTCTTGACGTCATGATTTAGAGACCAGAGAAAGTTGTTTTGGGGGTAGGCTCATTTCGCGGACCGCTGTATAGGATGGCCATATTATGCTACATACAATATGGAATTTTGCCAGAGCCACCGTCCGCCGTTTGAAACAGTCCCTGTGTGACGAAACCCCCCGCACTTAATTTTTACGCCCGATGTGGCCCTGCCTTTCAATCCCAATTTGATTCTGTTTATCAAGGTTAGAATAGCTTGGTTGCTTTAAGCCATTTTACAACATATATCAATTAACGTTGAATTGGGACACACTCTCCTTCGCTCATTTACGTGACAATTATTTATTGGAGCAGGAGATGATAGAATTCGCGAAACTTCCTCTTAAAATCATTCTCGAAATTCAGAATTACCTTAATAGATGGAGACTTTAACTCGTTCGGCCAAGAATGCCGGTACTTTAACACAACATCAAATCGAATGCTTTACCAGAAAAGCATACATACCGTACAGCGACAAGTAACGACAAGGGGAAAAACCCCAGCTTTACGGAAGCTCCTGGACTACGGCGTGGAGTTGGGCCGTAAAGGCTGGAATGGCCACACGCTTCTCTCCTGGGCAGCACGCCTGGGGCATACTGAAGTTGTTACGGTACTATTGAATGCTGGCGTCGATCCCAACCAGAAGGATATATCTGGCCGAAACCCATTAAGCTGGGCTGCCGAATATGGTTATGTGGCAATTGTTAACTGGTTACTCGAATTTGGTGCTGATCGCAACTCTACAGATGATGCTGACAGCGTGGTTGTCGCTAGGGCAAGGCGGGAAGGACATAAGTTGGGACCTTTGCTGCTAATGAACTGGTCTGAGACGCCTTCACCACGTACACCAATAGGTTGAGCTAGAAGAAATGACTGGGCAGATATTGCTCAGCTGCTAGTGGAGAAAGTTTGGCACATGCAACGGACGGTTGGTTGGGTTGCAGAAGGCCATACCTCAATCCTTGAAGCCAGGCTATGCAGCAAACCTCTTGTTATTTTTCTTTTAAATATATATTCTGCAGATATAGTTGCGGTCACCGATTTCAAGTGGAGAAGATGTACCTATTCACAAGAGAGAGAACTAGTCTCCAAGCCAATAAGATTGAGTGATGAGAAGCATAATGACACTTAATGTACCTGTCTCTCTGCGTGTGTGTATATCCATTCATTCTCTGACCGCTCAAAACAGTTATTTGTATCTGGTCTACTTTGTGATATCTTCTGCAAGAAAGTTGGCTATAATCTTGTAATTCTCCCAAGCAATTAAGTCGAACCAAGGAACACCTATTGGGAGAAATAGTGGGGAAGCCGCAAATGTCAGTTCCTAACAACAGTCTTGCTTACTCGTGCGAGGATTACAAACCGTATTGTCCCTTGAGGCAGACAAGGAAAGGCCATAATAAG
>ML733631.1:0-17130 GCA_009176405.1 Aspergillus novoparasiticus | reverse complement strand
TACCGTATTGGTTTTCTTGGGTGCCATGGGTTACTAGGAAGAACCCGCCAAATATGGAGAATTGTGTAATCGTTATTCAGTATAGTATATATTACCATTATTCACTTTTTTCTTGACGGGGTTTGGATTGAGTTTTTGAGTAAGTCTAATCATTTATGGACTAGTGTAGTGCCACTCCAGGATTTGCAAATCAATCGGGGATGACACCCAATTTGTGTGAGCCATGGATAAAGGATACGCCAAGAGTCTTATCCATATAAAAGTAGTATGCCCGAGTTCAAGAGATCCGACATCACTGAAGCAAGAACAAGTAACAGTCCCCTGAGACAGCATGTCGGGTACAGACCCGCCGGAAGCTGCATTCCATGTCCTGTTGTAGAGCGATTGCTTTTCAAACACTAACAACAAAAGTTGAATCTTATCTTTAAAATACACAATCTACATTGGGGTTTCCAAGTTTGAACCGGCCGCTTGACCGCCCTAAATACCGCCTTATTTCAACTCTACCAAATTTAGTATATACTTGAGCCTGACTATATAAGTTTAATATCTTACCTAGGAAGCAGCTAGATCCTCAGATTCGCTCCCGTGTATGTGAGCTACATAGTACTGGTCAGGGCCTTATTAGAATCTACCGTTAACACCCTGAGATACCACTTTCTACTTTTAAAACCACTATACGTCGGGAGTCAATACCTAGTCCCACCGCCTTCGGCGTATGCTCTACAACGAAACTTTCTTGGCCATTAGCGATCATGCCTAGTTCCGAATATTTGCAGCTTACAAGCGAGGCTAAAACAGACCTAGAAGAGAAGTGTTAGACCGTAGCTATTTCCACAATCATAGTGTATGTCCGAGGAGAAGCTTCATTGGTCAGTGAGCTAGATACTGTGCCTGGCATGTCTGAACATTATGGCTAGAAAGGCGTCACAACACGTACTTGTCTTACACTTTTGGATTCCTTTGCTTTCAGCCATTTTCTAAGAGGCTTAAAGGAAAGTGAAGTATCCGATTATCAGGCCAAAGAGTATCTTGATGCCAGGTTGACCACTTTGGTTAGAGTAGAGGATTGCCCTGGCCCCAGAGCCGGCTTCCGAGTCCCCGTTGCTTGCACCTCTCGTTTTTCTGCCTGGTTCATCGTCCTTGATATCGGTATGTGATGCCAGGCTGGGCATGGGACGAGTTCTTCTACCTTTATAGTCCCCAAGGTTTCTATGCGGTGAATATGCTTACTTCGACATTGCTTGACATGAAGCAAAGAGAATTGGTCTCTATATTCTGTCATAATTCTAGTCGTACTAAAACTATTATTACAAATACATATAAATGGACATAATAATTGGAAAGGCCAACGGAGCCACTTTGGATCATATCGAAGATTGTAATTCTGCTTCCATGGCACTTAAATACATGGGTAATTGGAAAGACTTCGCTTTTTACATGCTTAACGGTCTCCATGTTCACGCTTGATAGCATCGGCGCCCTTCTCAGCCACCATGTAAACCGAGTTCTGAATACGGCAATCCGGAATAACAGGGATGACAGAGGCATCAATAACACGCAGTTTCTTGATTCCGTGGACCTTAAGACTGGAATCCACTACACCTTGTTGGATGTTCTTGGACAGACGGGCAGTACCACAAGGGTGGAAGGAGGTCTGGGAACGATCCAAGACAGTCCTCTTCATTGCTTCGTCATCGTCCAGCGGCATCTCCCAAGGATACTCGTCCTCAACAATATCCTCAAACCCTTCACCATTCTTGAGAACATCGTAGGCAAATCTGATTCCTTCACGAATTGCAATAATGTCAAGATCATTGTTGAAATAGTTCAGATTAATATTGGCCCGCTGCAGGGGATCGGCGCTGTTCAGTATAACCTCACCACCCTCAGAAACGGGACGAACCAGATCCGCCATAACTGTCATATAGCTGCCTTTCTTAGGGTGTGGAAAGTGCCACTGGAAGGCACTACCGAATAGAGGGATAAAGTCAAGCTCAAAATGAGGTTGGCCATACGGACAGAACGGATCAAGGCCATCATTAGCAGCCTTTGCCTTGCAGTACTCAAGGGACCTCTCCAAGTACTTGTCGATACGTGGGAAACCGATCATCTCGAGGAAGGGCGATCCCATAGGGCCAGCATGACCCTTGGAATAGGCTGCCAAAACCTGATTCTGCAGAGGACCCTTGCGCAAAACGTGGCTATCCATTGAGAAGCTATCCTTCAGACGAAGCACGAAGGGGACACCGGGGTGATCCAACAGGTGCTGGCCGACATGGCGCGAGTCGACAATCACAGGGATATTATGCTTAGCTAGCTCGGGAGCTGGTCCAATGCCACTAAGCATCAGGAGCTTCGGTGTCTCAAAAACACCCTGAGAGACGATAACTTCACGGGTGGCATAGAAGCTAAGTTCCTGTCTAGTACCGGTGATCACCGTCACACCCTCAGCAGTGCGATCCGCATCGTCAATGATGAGGCGCTTTGAGTGCACCTCGGGAAGGATGGTAATGTTCTGCTTATCCGCGACTGCGAGGAAGCTACCTGAGCGACGGCCCTTATAGATCGTGTTGACACTGTGTGTCAGGCCATGCATCTCACCGTCAAAGATATTCTCGGTGACGGGTTGGCCGGTAGATTTCCAGGCTCTGGTAAGAAGGTCACGGAAACCTTTCATCTCCGGGATGAGGTCGGCATGAGCAATCGGGATGGGACCACCGCTTCCGATATGCTTGAGCTCCGGTGGGTACAAGCCCGCATCATCGTGGTAAGTCACACTCTTCCGAAGATAGGGAACAAGAAGATCCCAAGTCCACTCCTTCCCGCCGTACTCTTCCCACATGTCGAAAGTACCTTTGGAACCAGGCACCCAGGAGAAATAGTTCAGGGACGAACTGCCGCCAAGGGCCTTTCCACGGGTGTTCGGCTTCTTAATCTGTTCATAGTCGTCACGCTTCACCATGGTGGTCTTGTAAGCCCAGTCGTATTGGCTGCCACGGATCTCCATTGCGAGGCCGGGAGTCCTGATCTCCTCGTTATTCTTGGAGGTACCAATACCGGCTTCGACAACCAGGATTCGGGTATTAGGGCTTTCCGCAAGGCGGCAGGCAACAATATTACCTGCTGTGGCACCGCCAACAACAATGAAGTCAAAGCGAGCACCGTCCTGCACAGTCATCATGATGAGTAGGTGAATTGACCAGATTTGAAAATCAAATAATGAATTGGTTATATTAGAGATCTGATCATATTCTAGTAAGCTGTATATACCTGAGCATGGAGCTGCCCCTCAATTCCAGGGAGGATTTTCCAAACTGAGCTCGGTTTTCGGATAACGTCATAGACAAACGTGGGAGTCGTCGATGTAGGAGCTAGTTGATGAACCCCTATGGTGAAATTCTAGCCGCGGGGTGCAAGTATAAGGAACTAGGTCAAGGAATAATAGGGTGTCCGGATTTGATAACAGTATGCTTCCAATCAGACTACCTCAGTCCATGTTCGAGTCGCTTTGGGGCCGGTATAAAGTCGGGCGGGGTGGCGATTCACAGATAAGATTGATGGTCTAGTCTAAAATCCGAGACGACTAAGCGGTGGCTATGTAGGCGAGATAGACCGCAATTAGGCGGTTCTGGCCCTCATACTTTATCTTGTGAGATCGGATGCTATAAAAAGGATTATTGGTGTAGTCCACTAACTCAAGCTGATGGTTTTCGGCCACAACGACCCTCGGCTAGCCCTGCTTAGCCGTCCTCAGTGGACCTGTCTTCGATCCTTCGCTTAATTCTTGAAGAGCACACGAATTGCCAGTAGCCTAACTTACAGGCCTAGTATGAATTTAGAGTAAGGCTATCTTTAGTAATCATATCTAGACGACCGCGTTGACCGAGGATGACAGGAGGCCTACGTGACACTTAAGTCAAGACTACCTGGTGTTGCCTATGAACGGAGATTAAGTTAAGAATATTTGCAACGGCAGATAGGAACACTTAACACGCGTGTACTTTACACTCGCTCCCTGCACGCCTTTCCCGCACGAAGAGTACCATCGCCTTTATCAGAATCGGGCAGCGCAGATCGTAAAGGGAAAAAAGAATAAAAGGAAGCAAGAATTGGCCTTGCCTCATCTACATTTGAGACTTATTTAATTTAACAGGTAGCCTTTTCCTACACCCAAAGCATGGTGTCCTTCCAATCAGCATAATCCAGCCACGTATGCACAAATCTAGAGCAATTTTTATGGAAAAGGAAAAAATGGAAATCGCTCTAAAACCCCCAGAGCGGATAAAATACCTGCTCGACTTTTAGTAGAAAGCCCAGTGTTAGCCCTTCGATCTGCACTGGAATTCGGCGCCAAGAACCTCATTTTGACAGAATGGTAGGTGGCTGAAAAATTGGGGGTTTTTAACGCGCCGCAAGAACGCGCTAGTGTCTTCAGCTTTTGACCCACTTTGGGTGATTCATGCCCCCTCGCGTAGAAAACTGAAGACTAGATACACGAGAACGCATTAATGTAACGCCATCGAATCATTAAAAGCAAAGGAAATATAGAAGGAATTATAGATAGGCAATCGGCGCTGACTGTTCACAGGGCTGTAGGGTACTCCACTTCACACGACTCGTTGGAACGCTGGAAGGTTCCAAAACCATCCATAAAATATGTCAAAGTTGCTAAGAGGTCGTCAGGTAGAGCCCAAAGTACTATCCGTTTTCCTTGTAGACACCGACGGTGCTCTACTGTCAATTGGAAGTACCAGGCTTCTATCATCTTCAGGAGTGCTCTTGCCTGCTCGGTTATAATATCTGACCAAGTTCCGGATCGTCTTGTCACTTCCCGTAGAAAGGCGTACTCAGGAAGCCCCCAGGGGTATGTCTGTATATCTTCTTTAAGTCTCAACGCGTTCAACAATCCCAGGGAACCAGTGGATCCTTCCAATCCGTTTGCCACGTTCTGGGGGGAATCAATCTGGAAGAATTCTCTGAGTGCTGGTTGATCGTTGGTATATAACCCTGCAGATCCATCGAACCAATGGAGGTGACGTTCTAACTTCCATGCGACTATCCGAATATGCATAGAGGCGGCCATCTTTCGCGACACTCCTTGGTCCAGCGGGGTTATCAATAGCTCTATCTCCTGTTCCTTTGTCTCTGGTAGTTGCTTCCTCTGTACCGGTACTTTTTTAACACGGTTAAGAGTCTTCGTAAGCTCCACAACCGCCTTCTTGTTCTGCTGTAATATGCTTTGCACGAAGTCACCTGCGCTAACAGGCCAGCCTGATATCATTCGTTGCATCGGTAAGTTGATATGTAGGCCAGGGGGTCCAATAAGCCCAATGTCAAAATCGCTGAGCTTCGAATCGGTAAGCTCTTCCTTGCTTGTTTCGATCTCTAGACGACGTAGTTGGCCCTTTTCTTTCTGGATTTCGACCCAGCGGCGGAGTTTTTCCACCTCCCCTTCTGGCAGATCAAGGTGTTTTATTGCAAACTGCATTTCCCATGCACGTCTTTCCTGTCTCCAGAGTATCATTGCAATCCTGTAATACTTGACCGCTGATGTCCACGCATCCCGATAATCCTTTAATAAGGATAGGGCTTGCTCGATCCTTTTTATTTCAGATGTGTACTGTGGTAAAAAGATCACTTCAGTCGCCTTAATCATTTTGCCCCCGACGTCCACAAGCTCCATATATGGAGCCTTTGTCTTTGGTCGCAGCGTTATTGGCAGGTAAGCATTTGCCCATAGCCCGGGCCCTGATTCCGTTAGAGCTCTGGCCTTTGACCAACCCACCAAGACTCCTTTTACTCCTGGTTGAGTCCATTTTGGGTACTCAGGTAGACCCGTAAGATCATGTTCGTTGGTGGCCTGAAAAGGGCGCGCTGCTATTACCGGTAACAGCCATATCAAAGGATATCTGAGATCATCATCTTCACCCTCATCCGGGTAGGAAGGACTGCCAAACTGCGGCTCTTCCTCTGTCTTGTCGTGTAGTATTTCCGTTTCATCCTTTGACAGCAGTTCTCCTGTCTTCTCCGGTTTCTCCTGCGGTTCCCTTTTTTGTTCCTTCGGCGGCCTACCCCTTCTCTTAGGAGTATGGCTCGGATCAACTCGATCGTGGGTGGTTTTCACCTTCTTCCTTGAAGGAGCCGTCTTCTTATTTTTCGAACCTGGCGGGCGTCCCGGACGTTTTCGCGTAGGCTTCTGGTCCACAGGTTTGCTCCCCGAAGCATTATCCTGGCCGCCATCTGTATCCGTCTCAACCTGATTATGTGTTTGACTGTTATTATCTTCTTGGTCATGCTCCTCCATATTGCACTGTTGCTCTTCTGCTTCTGTAGGAATCCTCTTCACTATCTTTGGCCTCTTAGGCGCCATCAACGTGATTGTCTTTTTGAGCTCTTGTTGTTGTTATGCGATTGCTGAAGGTAATGCTAACGTTGTGTGTTGTTGCGAATGCTGAGGTAGTAAGATTAATGCTGGGGAGTGTAGTGCTCGGGTTGTTGTCGTGGTGTATCAGAGTTAAAGATAGTAAAGTAAGGATCAAGACGCTAAGTAAAGTGGGGTAATGATAATAAGGTGCAGTGTCATCTTAGAGATATAAGTGACAAAATGATAAAGAAACGGTGCGACGGGTGCAATGTTATATGCTGTTAAGTTGAGGTTGGAGTAAAACACCGGTGACTTCGTTTCGTAGCGTAAACCGTACAATTCGAGGTAGCTTCCAAGGAATTGTGTTCACTTCGTGCTCAGTTGTAACCCCATACTAACATTAACCTTGTCCTAATGATGCTCAGTTTGCGCTCAGATGCAGTAGACGAATGCGCTCAGTATGCGTTCAGTTGTGATCCACTGTTCGGCTGTTTTCTGTTTAAATATTAGTCACATCGCACTTATAAGCAAGAAAGAAATAAAAATAAGGTAAAATTAATATAGCAACAGTTAGTTTGAGGTTGGGGCCTTTGAGGCCTTTTCAAATTCGCCGACCATCTCCTGGGCGTCTCTCAGTTGGTCCGCCGCATACCACCTGTTCCAGCTGTCATCCCAACCTTTCCATTTAATAAGGTATTGGGTGACGTTGCGCGTATTCCTGCCTTTTCCTCGTTTCTTGATACGTTTGGCAAGGACTGCTTCAATCTCATAGGACTTGTAGACCTCAGTGTCCCCCTGTACTGGAATCGGGCCAGGTTCTTGCTCTTTCCTTTCGAAGGGGTCTTCCTCGTTCGGATAGGGTTCAAGGTGGACGACTGGGTGCATCTTCCAGTCTTTGGGTATATCCAGCCTGTAGGCGAGATTTCCTATTCTTTCGAGGACCTTGAAAGGGCCTATGTACTGATTTCCAAACTTTCTCCCTAATTCTTCCTGGGCATATCCCTGATGTAATCGTAGCAGCACCTGATCTCCTATTTCAAAAGCAATAGGTGTGTGTTTCTTGTCGTATTGCTTTTTCGCGAACAACTGCGCCATTTTCAGCGCTTCAGCTGCGGTGATTCTTGCTGCGAAGGATTGAGTAGGCGGATTCGTGGCTTCATAGGACAATCCCAGATTAAGCGGAGTTGGTAACTGCAGTCCGTACATCAGCTCGTGTGGAGACGATAACGTTGCTGCTGAGCGGGATCCATTCAGGGTGGCTTGTAGCTGCGGCAATATCTGAGGCCAATCTTGCACCTTCTCCAATGAAGCAATTGCATAACGTAGATATATCTCTATCGTCTGGTTGGTCCTTTCTGATTGACCGTCTGTTTGCGCATGGTGCGCCGTCGAAAATTTGCGTTGTATATTAAGGCGATTAAATATCGCTGACCAAATTTCGGAAACAAAACGTGGATCCCGATCCGAAATAAGAACAGATGGGAGGCCCCAGTCGCCGATGGCTAATCTTTCTAGCAAAGCGTCTGCCCAAGCAGGGGCATCCCAAGTATCTCGACCTGGAATCAGTGTGATGCGTTTAGTGAACTTGTCCGTGACAGTCAGGATTGCGTTAAATTGTCCTTCTGGTAGCGCGGTAACAATGTCGATTGTAAGGGTATGAAAAGGAATATCCGGTGTAATAGTGGGTTGAAGGGCTCCATAAGGCTTATGCCGTCTCGTTGCCTTATGTAGGCAATGTGGACAATGCTGAATATATTTGCTGACCCAATGCTGTGCTCGATGGAATGTCAAACCTCAGGTTCTGCAAGGTCCTAAGTTGACCTGGATGGCCGGACCGGTCGTGAGCCTGCTCTAAACTTTCTTTGAGCAAGGTTTGGCATACAAATCGATTTCTCCAGTAATGTGTATAGAATTCCATCGCTGAATAAAAATTGTACAGTTCTACGGCAAAAGTTTCCGTGTATGGCGCTTTTCCGCCCGAATCATCAAATTGACCTAGTTTTCTAGAACGGCCACCATTCTTTTATTTTGTTAGAAATTTACTAGTAAATTTAAATATATATAGAAAAATAATAAATTTTTAAAGAAATCTATTTTTTCGCTGACTAGTACTTAGTATACCAGCCCTTTGCCTGAATAACTGCCTCAACACGCCTAGGCATAGACTCTATCAATCTATTAAAAAAATCCTCAGATATCTCATTCCATGCACGCTCTATTAAAGCGCTAAAACGCGCTTTTAAAGCTTCTTCAGTGCCTTCAAATTTCTCTATCTTAGGATTGAGCTGATATATTATTTCTTTCAGCTTTGACCAGGCATGTTCAATGGGGTTAAGATCAGGCGAGTAAGGCGGCCAATCGATAGTAGAAATCCCTATGTCCTGGAACCAACGTTTAACCTTGTTGGCTGTATGTATAGGAGCGTTGTCATGTATAAATTCTAGACCAGGTTCCTATATAGAATAGAGATTATCTTCCAGAATTTTGAGATAGCTCTCTGCAGAGTAGCCACGTCGTTGAGTATCAGGATCACGCGCCATTATATTGATTTCTGAGCGAGAATGATCCCAAAAAGCTCCCTAAATCATAATAGATAGACCTTTCGACTTGCTATATAGAATAATATACTCCTTTTTCTATTTCTCCCCTAATCGGTTGAGTCTAAAGCACCATTTTTGACGCTTTCCCTTTCCTAATTCAACCGAGCATTCGTCCGACCAGATAATCTTGCGCCACTGCTCAATACTCCAGTCTCGGTGGGCCAACGCCCATTCTAAACGCTTCTTAGCATGCTTCTTTTTCAGTCTAGGCCTTTTTTGAGCGCGCCAGTGGCCATATCCTAAAGCCTTAAACAGTCTAAGAAAGGTAGAGTTGGAGACAGTTATTCCACTTTGACGGCGTAGTTCATCGTAGGTAATAAATAGATCGGACTGTATAATAGCTAGAATTCTGCGTTTATCGTGTTTATTAAGCACAGTAGGCCTGCCTGCTCGATTTATCGAATTGCCGTTGTGCCTGAGCGATTTTTTTTCGATGGTATACTGAACGGTTGACGCGGGAATTTGAAGCGATTCTCCAATTTTGGCTTGTGAAATCCCTGTATAAGCTAAACCATATATAAAACCCCTAGTATAGGGACTTAATTCGGATTTCTTTATCCTATTCGGGTCTATTACCCCTAGAGGCGTTCTAGGAGCCATTTGTTGAAGAAATAAGAAATAGGTAGAAAAAACGCGTGGTCGCGGATGACGCGTTTTACACGGAAACTTTAGGTGGGGACTGTAGTGTCGCTGGACATGGCGAGCTTTCATTATCCTTAAGCATCTGTATCACTGTGGACCATTTGGTATCGTCTTTATAACCGTCCTTAATTGATTGTTTGAAATCTTCGGACAGTCGGATTCCTATTATCGTAGGAGCTGGCGGGCTGTAACGGCAGTTGCCTCAGGCAACAATAACCCGCCGCAAGCGAACCGCTGGCGGGCCGCCGGTCTACCTAACGCACAAATGTATTTAGGTCAGAATCGCGCAGAGGATTCCGGTCCTCAAGCGCTTCGTTCTGTTACACTATATAGGGAAACTGCCATACAATCCTGAACAGCCTTGAGTTCCCTAGTACTGCATTCCTGAAGCCCGTTGGCCTACCGCGCTCCGCAGGCATACCGCCGATAGATCGTAGTACGCCGAAAGAGCGCTTACAAGAACATATATCTTAATATAGGTAATAGTCTTGAAGAAGCTACTAAGATATATGCTAATTATCTAGATTTATTTCTCTATTAAGGATATATAACAAGCAACAGCCGTGTGTCCATAGGGTCACGTGATGTATTACAATTTGAGCCCATGTTTTAACAGAGCTGAACGGAAGCCATGGGTAGGACCGGATATCGACCACGGCTTTTCTAAAATTTGCTGTTGATCGATTTATGGTACAGACAGGTTTCAGGCTATTATTGCGTTGTGGATACCGTTAGCGCTACGCGTAATATTATGAGATTACCTTAATTTAGGGTGTAGGCTATATTTGGTTACATTAACAATAGATACTAATCTTCGCCTTGCGAAGTGAAAGTCGATTTTCTTGAACGCTTGGTAGAAATGATTCCCACCCAAGAAACGATCATATGAGACAAGATAGCTCGCCGCTAATTATTACACGGCCGGTACCGTAACGCTATTCTTAATGGAAATAGCAGATAGATCCAGCGAGGAGCGCCTACCATCTTTCAAGAATGTTGATATTGTTACTGTACATAGCTGATACCCCTACTTCCACTATCAAGTTTCGATCAGAAATATCATTGACTGGGATATAAGCGCAGAGCTAAATGCATAGTACAGTATTCATCATGCAATTCAGGTCCTGGTAAGAAGACATATTTGTTTTACAAGGAGTTGTTTTGGCCAAGAAACTTTCTTTAAGACGGATCCGGTGGGAGCAGGGATTTGGCCGATGTATGTTAGGGTATGCACTTTACCGTCGCTCGAACCAGTTTTAGGATTAGTGGAGATGGTCAAATGAAGTGTCGTCTGAGATAAAAACCGTTTCAAAAAGTGGTGATATTAAATAGAGTTTCCGGTACTGTACGACAGCTTGAACCCCAATTTTCTTTTTTTTTTGGAAATGAAGTGCCCATGTTCCAAATATTGGGCTACCTCGTGTTTATTTTCAGTGAAACGTTACTTGCCGAATGACTTTATAATGGAATATTCCTTGTGGCAAAGCGTGCACTGGTCTTGCGGCACATTGTATATACATTCTAGAACAAATTTCCATTGATTGTCAAGCTCCAGATATATGGGGCTCCTTGTTCTCTTATCTCTTTTTGTAGTATATAAAAGCTGCTGCACTCGCTCTTTCATCCATCAGCAGGACACTTGATATTGGCACCTACGCGTTTTCCGCCGTCTTTCTGCAGGAGCTTAGTGCCCGGTGCGCCCATAAAGTACGCTCAAGTATCACCATGCTGTTTCGATATGTTATGACGGTAGCGCTTGTCATATCTGGAGTGGCGGGAAAGCTGAATGATGTGGACTGTCGTGTAAGTACGATTGCTTAGATGGAAGAATTGCTCCAGCTAATCATTCCTTAGCGTGCGTGTTATAGCGATATCATCCAGAAACCACCGAATGACTTGCATTGTAGCGGTGGTCACAGGGAGTGCCTCTGTTCCAAGCCTAGCTTCTTCCATGCTGTGCGTGATTGTTCACTAGCCGCTTGCAGGTCACAAACACTGTCAAGCACACTATATGAGGAAGTAGAACAGTACTGCTCAACCGTGGGTGCGTTCCCTCCATTGTCTACCACGGTACAAGAAATGTTGATTGCTTGGCTCGCTGACAATCTAGAAAATGTCGAATTCTCTGATAAGGGGTACAACAAACCTTCCATCACAGCAAGCTCATGTTATTGGAGGAATCTAACAGAAAACCAATCATTGGTGTCAAGCAAAATTGCAAATAACATTGTCCCGACTGCCCCCTCCACTGCACGAGAGTGGCTGTCACCGACGCGCCTCGTTGGTCAACATGGAATCAAAACCCCAACACCTTCCCCTATCCGAGGCGTATCAAGCAGTGATGCATCATACTGGCTGGAGCATGTTCAGCATCAGGGTACAGCGGCTTTTAACTCGAATAGTTCTAACTACAAGGTGTTTCGCAATGTTCGAGACTACGGTGCCAAAGGTAAGGGCCACATTGTAACACGGACCTATACAGCCCTATCATAAGAACAAAAGGAAAGACAAAGAAAGATGCTGACATTTGCCTTGAGGTGACGGTGTCACCGATGATACCGCAGCGATCAATCTGGCCATTAGCGATGGAGGCCGATTTGGCCCGGCTGGGCGTCGCTCTTCTACGACAACTCCTGCTGTTGTCTACTTCCCAGCGGGAACATATGTTATCTCGGCTCCTATAATAGACTACTACTTCACCCAGCTGGTCGGCAATCCGAACCTCCTTCCAGTCATCAAGGCATCATCTTCCTTTTCCGGAAAGTGGCTGATCGACGGAGATCAGTACCTAAGTGATGGAGCGCAGGGGTGGAAGTCAACGAATGTCTTTTTCCGACAAATTAGAAATCTAGCTTTAGATATGACCGCAGTTCCGGCAACTATGGAGACCACTGGGATCCACTGGCCAACTGGACAGGCAACAAGCATTCAAAATGTTCAGATCCGAATGAGTTCGGAGTACGGGACAGAGCATCAAGGCCTCTTCATTGAGAATGGTATGTCTTTCCAGCTATATCTGTACAAACCCTGGGGACTAAAATCCAGCAGGTTCCGGAGGCTTCATCAACGACATCTTGATAACTGGTGGGAAGTACGGTGCCAACCTCGGCAACCAACAGTTCACTATCCGGAACTTGACGGTTGTAGACGCAGGAATTGGCATTCGACAAATTTGGAACTGGGGCTGGACATATCAAGGGATTAATTTGGTTAACTGCACAACCGCTTTTTCTATGACAAACTCTGGAGTCGGTAACCAGGAAGTTGGCTCCGTCAACATCATTGACAGTACCGTCCGAGATTGCCAAGTTTTTGTCGACACTGTCTGGACTGAATCCAATCGAAGCAACGGGAGCTTGATCTTGGAGAATATCAGCCTGAGCAACGTCTCAATTGCAGTGAATGGGACAAATGGGACGATTCTTCCGGGTTCCCCAGATAGTATGATCATTACTGCCTGGGGTCAGGGTCATCGATACACCCCCGCTGGGCCGAGCAGCTTTCAGGGTGGCTTTGTCGCTCCTACTCGGGCTAAAGGGCTTCTAGCTCGCGGATCATCTCATTACTATACAAAGTCTAAACCCCAGTATGAAAAAGCACCAGTGTCATCATTTATCAGTGTTAGAAGTGCTGGGGCCAAGGGCGATGGGATTACCGATGACACTTCCGCCATCCAGGCCGCACTGCACTCAGCTGCTAGATCAGGAAGGATACTCTTCTTTGACCAAGGGGTCTTCAAAGTGTCTAACACAATCTATATCCCCCCGGGGTCCCGCATTGTCGGGGAGTCATTCCCAGTGATTATGGGCGGAGGGGCCAAGTTTTCGGATAAGCGCCATCCGGTCCCCGTGGTCGAAGTAGGCCATGCCGGGGAGTGTGGACTTATCGAGTGGTCTGACATGATAGTGAGCACACAAGGCGCCACCTCCGGTGCTGTCCTCATTAAATGGAATCTCAAAGCCACATCAGGTTCGGGCATGTGGGATGTTCATGTGCGTGTGGGGGGGTTTGCGGGGTCTGAGCTTCAGGTCGCGCAGTGTCCCACATCAGCAGGGAACTCTTCTCGCTGTGAAGCGGGGTTCCTCATGATGCATATTACTAAGAGTGCCCGAAATGTATATATGGAAAATTGTTGGATCTGGACCGCCGACCATGACCTGGATGACCCATCTGACACACAGATCTCGGTATACACAGGCCGCGGCCTACTTGTTGAAGGGGAGAATATTTGGCTGTGAGTCTTTAGAAAACCCAGGTTATACGACTATGTCGACTGCTGACCCTCAGACAGGTATGGAACAAGTGTTGAACACCATTCTCTATACCAATACCAATTTTCGGATGCTCATAATGTAGTTGCTGGTTATATCCAGACAGAAACCCCGTAGGTGGCAGCAAACTCGAATGGTCTCTATCAACCTTTACTGACAACACATTATTTTAGTTACTGGCAGCCCACAAACGATACTAGCCTAGGGCCCTACCCAACCGACACAACCATACAAGACCCCACATTCAGTAACTGTTTATCAGGACCGTGCAGTGCGCTTGGCCTTAGAGTACGAGGAGGCCATAACCTTGCCATCTATGGTGCCGGCCTATACAGCTTCTTCCATCAGTATTCAACTTCATGTTCAGAACTTACCAATACAGATAAATGTCAAGAAGAAATACTCAGCATTGAGGATGTGGGTGGCGATATGATAATCTATTCACTGAATACGGTTGGAACAACAGACATGATTGTTCGAGACGGGCATCGGTTAGCAAGGTACAGCGACAACCTGGCTACTTTTGCTAGCACAATCGCTTACTTTGCATCTTAATGGCGAATGTAAAAAGGAAGAAGGGGCATGTTTAAGTATTTCCTTTTTCTCGATGTTGCTGTCCCTACATATACGTTCTTACGTTTATACATAGAGTGTGTTTCGTTTGAAAGAATCGGTAGTAGACACACAGCTATCGGCTAAACACTAGAGTACAATCAAGTTACTTCCTTGGAACATTTTCGACTTTTCCATGAATCGGGGTTATCTTTCTTCCCTAAATACAGTTGTGCATGCAGACAATGACGATGATAATTATTTGCTCTCCCTTCTCTATGAACTAAGCTACAGTACCGGGTGTTTCATTACTTTAGGCTATCGGTCCAGGTGGCCACAAAAGCTTCAATGGACTGCCGAGAGTACCACAATAACAACCTGTGAGTTCTATATATAAAATATTCAGCCGTAAATAACGCAGGTCTTCACATATTCAACTGTCTATGTATCAAGTCTCCAACAGTGCATGGTTCCCTCTTCCTTCCACATTAGAAGCACCGGGCACCCTAAACATTTGCTGTTTCCATCACGTAGCGTGCATACTCAGGTGAGTTTATTATTCTATCTCCTCAGGCCTTGGGACATATCACGTACAAATCGAGGCATAAGTTTGATTTCTGCCCAAAAGTGCATATAGTACTATTATATATTCTCATCCAAGAAGGATATGACAATATTCTGCTAGCTCAGACACTCTACTTCCTTGTCTCTTCTACCAGACCGCTACAGCTTCTGTCTGGGGATGATCCAGTCCTCTCTCAAATTCTACATCCTGATGTTCAGACCGTCGTTGACCGGTGCCGCCAATGTTATTGGCATCACATTCTGAATAGGTCGCCGATCGAAGCCATCAATCGTTGTGTGATCTAGTTGCGCCAGCTTCTGCGATTACCATGGAAAATTTTGAGACACTGAGATGTACTTCACTATGCTTGCTTATGTACAAGTTTATAGGCTGACGAGGCCTGAAGAGCCGAGTGTAGTTTGTAGGGAAAGTGTGATCTCAGATGCAACCTACAGGACACTGATCGACAGCCTCTCCATAAATTTAGCTGCAATATATATAAGCATCTAGCAGTTACTTTGCAACCATGTAAAAACGTTGGGAAACCCTGTTTCTGAGATTCGACTATTGTGTCTTGGAATGTCCTTCTTTGCGAATAATTACTGTATAATCTATTAGCCCAAGTTCCTAATTTTTAATGATGGTTAGGGAAAACATCGGAAGCTGAGGGGCATGTAACCAAAAGTTAGTTTTTCGCCGACCCATCAACTAGACCACGGGTGCACCAGTCACCTTGGTTACCCGCCCTTATGTACAGTAATTGGTAAGGGGCGTATATACTCTAGTCTGGACATAACGTTAGTCCCGGGTAGCCAATTCACCCGGGAATTACGTTAATCTAGAACACACTAGTGAGGTTTGAAAGTGACTCACGCTGTAGTACAGTGGGAGGTAATTGAAATTTGGAACACCTGCTTAAGGTTTAGTGGCCGATTTAGGGACCGCCTACTAAAATAGGACTATTCTGACAGGCAGAAACCTCATGAATTCATATCCTAGTATTTAGTATACCAGCCCTGGGCCTCGATGACAGCCTTTACACGGTGAGGCATGGTTTGGGATAGGCGTACTAGAATCCTCTGTTCTATAGCCTGCCAGGCCTCCTTAGCCGCCTGTATAAGAAGCTGACGCGTTGACTCAGTATTATCAGCGTGTTCTAGCTCGGGATAGAGCTTATATACCTCCTCTTTTATTAAGGCCCATAGATTCTCGATAGGATTAAGATCAGGCGAATAAGGCGGCCATACCATAACCTGAATGCCCATGTCTCTTAATATATTGTATACAATATAGGATGTGTGGACAGAGGCATTATCATGCATAAAGATATCTCCAGGTTGAATAATCTCTGGTAGAAATGCTCGATATAAATCAGCAATAATCTGACCTGTGACCCCTCTCCTAGCTGAATCAGGATCACCATCTAGAGGAACAAGACCAGTTCTAGTCTGCTCACCAAAAGCAGCCCAAAACATCTGCTTAACCCCTTTACCACAGCGTACAAGATGAAGATCATGTTGCTGAAGCTGTTCCTGAGGCCTAAGCCATGTCCAGATAGGGCGTTTACCGACGCCTCGTTCTACCGTGCATTCATCGCTCCATTTAACGCGAGCCCAGTCCTCAGGCGTAAAGAATTCATACTCTCGGGCCCAGGCAAGACGCTTAGCTGCGTGTTCTGGCTTGATTTCTGGCCTGCGTTTTTGTCTCCATTTACGCTTGCCCCATTCCCGTGTAAGGTTCTGAATAGAACGCTTTAATACAGCTTCATCGATTTCATTGATAAGAGTCTCGTACGTAACATGAGAATCTGTATAAATTCGATCATATATATGATCCCGGTGTTCCTCGGTAAGCTTGCGCTTTTGGCCAGGGCGTTGGAGGCTTTTATTATCGTCCCGAACGCGCTCCATTTTTAGGGTATAAGATATAGTAGAAATAGGGATTTCAGGGTGCTTTTTATTGATTCTGCGCGGCCCCCCAGCCAATAGAATGAAGCTCACATATACGAGACCTCATCTGGGGGGTCAACTCCTTACAGCCCTTGCGTTTAGGCATATTGTATAGAGCTGAAAAGCTTCAAAATATATACGTGATCCTATTCAGCTACGCGTACGCGGTTGCCTCAGTTACGGC
>ML733630.1:0-17262 GCA_009176405.1 Aspergillus novoparasiticus | reverse complement strand
TTTTTTTTTTTTTTTTTTGTTGCTGTTGTTGTTGTCATTGTCACATGTGTCAAGCGATCTTATACTGTACCAGGGCCGTTAACTCCGTGTATTTGATAAAACATAAGGGTTGTGGCCGAATATAATGACGATAATATAGCTTAGGTTTGTTGTTGCTTCCTTTCCCTTGGTGTAACTGCTAGCCTATGAAACCCCAGGAAGATACCAACTATGCTTAAAAGCATGGGGAAAGTCCATCGGCACCTTATGGAAGGCAAAATCATTAAGTGAAACATAGGCATTGGAGCAGTTCACAATACATGACTTTAGTAGTGAGTGCTGATGAACTTATAAACTCCTACTCGTGAAGTGAGAACTGTTTTAGTCGCCGAGTCGAGCCCGTCCTTGAGTGCGAAACATGCTCTGAGAAAGGGCAGTGAATGAAGAGCAAAAGGGATAGATGCAATAGGGAGAGGGGTAGAAGGTAGTCGGATTGCAACTATAAGTCTCTTCCGGGCACCATGCCAAAGCTCACAATCACTCTCATATCAGTGATAGAATTTTTCTAACGTGATATGTATAGCTAGAACATCAGTAGAAGATGCTAGTGCAACATCTCCCAATGCCTCCCTCCTGCTACAGGGGAAATTATATCCAAGTGATCATAGTCCTATTAACACATTATATGACTTACACGCCCCAAATTAGACGACGACTTCGTAGCCGGTGATATTAAACCTTAATCCTTCTTCTTCCTCCGTGCGCTCAATCGCACTGAGTTGCGCCCATAGTTCTGGGTATTTCTCCTTGGCCCATTTCTCCACCTCATCTTTCCAGTACTGATATGGAACTGCGTTATAGAAAAGGCCGATGCTAGAAGTTACGTCAGCAGTGATATTATCAGCGAAGGAAGGCGTTGGAGCTTACGAGTTATAATTCGGTAGGTACCCTGTCTCACTGTGCATTTTATCGATAGCCTCTACAGCAAGGTCAAATTCACATTGCGCAGCGAGAGCTTCGACAAATGCCATGTACAGCCGCCGATCCACTTCAATTTCAAGAAGTTTGACTTTCTCCATCATTTTCATTGCCTCCTGAGTGCCATTGTGGTGTCTCCCGCATAATTTGAAAAAGATTGCGACTGTCTTATGCGTGGGACCTTCGTCCGACTGGAGGATTTGGCGGAACACCTCCATACTTTTCTCGGGCATGTCGCAGGCTGCGTAAGCGAGCATTAGCCCATTTAGCAACTTGGTGTTGAGGTCAACCTCAACATCTAACTTGAGCATGTTGTGAACAAGCACCAGATGTTCTGCATCACGTGTCCGAGCTATCCACCGGAAGCATTTGGTATAGGTGTCTGGCTTTGGGCGCCGAGCAAAGTCTTCCGCCTGCCGCATATGCCCGAACACCAGGTAGGCTAGGTCACTCCGGTTTCTTCTGTAAAATGCTGTCATAATATCGGTTCGCGTGCTTACACTTGCTTCGGGGAACGCCAGCTGCAGTAACCCGTACACCTCCCATGCATCTGCGCCATCTTGTTTAAGGTCCAAGATATATTCGGTGAGCGCTTTACGTATCTTCGATCTTCCCTCATCATCATATAATGCCAGGCGCGGTCGAAGGAGGTCAGATGCCCCCTCCCAGTCACGACGGTAGAGCAGCATATGGGTTAGTGCCGCCAGCGTCTCTGGCTCTAATCGAACATTATTCTCGAACAATGGGTCAAGAAAGGATGAAACCTGATCGAATACGGCATCCCCCTGGCCCGACAAACAAAGCATTGTTATCAACTTATTCATTAGCGACGTATTCTCAGAAGCCATGTCGTTGATGTCATGCATGCCCCGAATGTGGCCAAGCGTTCTTTCCACGTCACCAGCTTGTATATAAGATTCGAGTTCCAATAGACGCGACTGAGAATTGGGCTGCAGACCCCAACGCGGGATCAGAGCAGCATACTCAGCAGTCAATTGAGGTTTGTTGGTAAAATTGGCATACGCCATCAAGTTATTCACACATTCTATCGTGAGCGATGCTTTGGCTTCTGGATTATTTTGCATTAAAATTCTGACTTTTTCCACGACTGCAGACGAATCTTGTCCATGGGCTGCTTCCCAAAGCAACGTGATACCCATGGTCTCTGTAATTGGTCTTTGCGAAAGCGACTCAAAAATAGGCTCGGCCCACGTTGTTTCTGAATGCAGGATTGCATATTCGATAACAGCTTCTTTCGTACCTAGGGTAGGCTCCCATCCATCAAACAAAGGGCACTCGTACATTATCTTGACTGCAGCCAGGAGATCTTGTCCAATGAGGACTTTGAGCAACTCTTCGTGGGAGGCAGGGTCAAATTTTATGCCAAAGTCGTGAAGACTCTCAGTTGTCCGTCTGAGGAGACGTCTATCTTCATTTATAGCAAACCCCTTCATGACTGTAAGCCAAGGGGAGGGGTTGGTCTTGGAAAGTCTGTTCCAGAACTTCTCAACGACATGCCTTGCTCCTTCTGGGTTGCCATTCAAAGCCTGGATATTGATATAGGCAATAAGCGCGGGTCGACCTATATGGTTAGGGCCAAACCCATGGTCTGCACAAAGTTCTAGAAATACGTAGCGAGCTAATCTTTGGATTACCTCACGGGATTCCGGCAGGCATCTTGCTTGGGACAGAACGAATAGCACATTCTCCAGGTTCTCAGTAGAAAATATCAATTTCCAATCTTCAGGCTCCAGGTTGCCCTCATTAGCTCGCAAGTGCTTCCAAGTCACGACAAGCAAACGGGCTTGAAAGCCCGTAATGACCCCAGGAATGTCCGCTCGTGCAGCAAAGAAATCTTGAAAAGCCTTCGCAAGAACACTCACTGCAGGGCCCCTGCTTTTGTCACGTATCGCTCTCATCAGATCACTCATTGGTTTAAGGCCAGCCTCCGATGGCAGAGTCGCAGGCTGTGGAGTGGTGGACGGTCCCATGCTGAATGCGAAAAACCCACGTCGCTGGAGGTGATAGGTACTGGTGACGACTGGCCCTCGGGATCGGTATATTCGGAGATTTTGTAGTAAGCGATGACGGCATTGTGAGGAAGACAGCGGCTCGTTGTCCAATATTGCTCGGAAAACCCTTCTAGTGAGATGAGATTGCATGTTGGTAGTATAGAAGGAAGCTATAAAGGAAAAAGTGTTAATGGAATAAGGCTCTCTCCTTTTCAAACAGGGACCCTATCACTGGATATTATACGAAATTGATCAATCCAATATGCAGCATGCTTCAGGAGTGCCGAAGTGTCGAAAATTGACATAGAATGGGTAACAGGGGGAGCATTAGAAAGTATAGAAAAAGAATGTGAGACGGAGGTCTAGAGTTGCCGCGGAGGTTTCCCTGCGGCTCTTAGCGCGCCAAAAAGATAAATATTAAATTCAACGAGTCCACTGATAATTTATGCGCTCCACTCTGCGACTCCCAACCCAACCCATCCACCTTTGAATGCCTGCAGGCTGTTATTGACGCTACTCAATTTCTTTTTAGAATCGAGGTCATCAGTCAGTTCTCAAATATGGCTGCTCATCTCTTGTCTTGGTCATCTCCATTGCGCACCTTCGGGTCGACCATGAGCTCCATGGTTGCAGGTCGGTCGAATTCGACTCTCGCCACAGATGCCGCTGCTTATCAGCGTGCTGCCAGCGCTAATCAAAGTACGTGAATATCAAAACAATGTAGCTGCCCGTGTTTCCAGCAGAATCGAGTACTTCTCGAGACATTACTTCGACCGGGACCGACCGGCTCTGACCGTCTGGAAAATAGGGCCAAGAGTATTCAGCCGCCGTCGTGTACCAAACCGCCAAAAGTTCATCGAAGACCAAAAGACCCAAGGAGAGAGTCGAATCTTAGAGAAATACCAAACTCGTGATTGGCGAGCAGGCGATATTTACACACCTCATGATCTCAGTGCTGCCGAGATGAAGAAGTGGAGGAAGCGCTATAGTCCAGCCACAGATGCTTTTGATTCTTTGAACATGAATCCGCTAGAGTTGTACAAGGTATGTGCGGTTTTCAACTGGACGATTCTTTTTATCGTTGGCTCGGGCATCCCAGTGATTGTTAACTCTTTTTACGTTAACGCAGAACTTCTCGATCATGTCCGAGTATATTACCCCGATGGGACGTATAAAGCATAGAAATACAACTGGTCTACGACCTGTCAATCAACGGAAAATTGCAAAGGCTATCCGAAGGGCTATTGGTCTTGGTCTGATGCCTAGTGTCCATAAACATCCAGAGATCCTGGCGGCGGAACTGAAGGCGAAGGTAGACGGAAGCAGCATATTCTGAAGCAACTGAGGCCATGCGAACGGGGAACTTGTATGCAGGATCTATGGTGGACTGCCTATGCCTTTTCTTGGATTCCTGCTGCTTAATATCTAGAAGTCGGGCACCTTCGGAGCCAGACACTGTACTTCTACATTCAAATATAGTCATCATTGGAAATTGGGATTGGACATGTAATTTAACCACCAGAAGTTTTATCAATTGAGTCTTTACTCTCTGAGGACAATCTACTATTGCTGTACACATTTTTAACCACGAGGGTTGCTTGGACATAAGACAAGGAACGAGTTGTCCCGTCTGTGGCTCACGTTCCCCACCGAGATAAATACGTCAACCGGAGGAGACATCCATCCATGGCTGTCAACATCGCCCGCGCTCCGCTTTACCTTCTGCTAAACCCGGATTACCCCTCCTTCCTTTCACTGCTCATATTGTCTGTTAGTACAGCCATGTCAATTACAAACGGTCAAGACCTTACTCACCCTTTCCCATGCGATCATGGATAACTAACGTGTTTCAGACTTCATTTGGGCGGCCAGTCCTTCTACCACCAGGGGCCAGCCCACTCATCTCTCATCTGATGCCAAAGGCGAACGACTTGCTTATGCGGTAAACACAACGCGACCTATTGTTTTTCTTAAAAGAGATATTGAAGCATCTTGACTAACCAGAAGTGAGGCTTAAGGCCAATAAATCCATATTCTTGCGTTCAATCGACGACCCCGCTATCGCGAGGCAGTACACCGAACATAAGGCGCACACTACGGTCGCACGGTTCTCACCGTCTGGATTCTACGTCGCTAGCGGTGATGTAACAGGTTTAGTTCGAGTCTGGGACTGCGTCGGCGAAGGGCATACGAAGGGAGAATACAGTATTGTCAATGGTAGGATCAATGATCTCGCATGGGATGGGGATTCCCAGCGTATAATCGCCGTAGGTGAGGGCAAACAACGATATGGCCACTGCATTACTTGGGATAGCGGAAATACCGTCGGGGAAATCTATGGCCACACCCAGCAGATTAACTCCGTTTCAATTAGGCAACAGCGGCCTCTGCGAGCTGCCGCTGCTGGTGATGACAAGAATTTAGTCTTCTACCATGGGGCACCCTTCAAATTTAATACGGGCATCCGTGACAAACACACTAATTATATTTATGGCGTCGGCTTCAGTCCAGATGGCTCAACATTGGTTAGCGTTGGTGCTGACCGGAAGATCTGGCTCTATGATGGCAAGACGGGAGAGCCAAGGGGCCAAATTGGGGAAGGTGAGCATAAGGGTAGTATTTTCAGTGTTTCATGGTCCAAGGACTCTCGGAAGTTTGTAACTGCGAGTGCCGACAAAACTGTCAAGGTATGGGATGTTGAAGCCGGTAAAGTTTCACAAACATGGAACATTGGAGGGGAGGGAAGTACAGATGTCAAGGACCAGCAGGTCGGCGTGGTTTGGCCCCCGGGCAGAAGTGACAATCTACTTATCAGTTTGTCACTAGGTGGCAACCTGAATTACCTCGCTGAAGGTACTCCTGAGCCTAGACAAGTCATCCAAGGCCACCAGAAAAACATTACCTCCTTGACACAGTCCCACCCTGGTAGCGACAATGGCACACTGTGGACTGGCAGTTTTGACGGCAGAGTCTGCAGCTGGGATATACCCACTGGAACTGCGGCGGAGGTGGACGGCGAAAGTCACTCTACGTACATCGCAGGCCTTGCGTCGACGCAGGAAGGCAATGGTAGAATCTACAGCGTGGCCTGGGATGACACCATTAGATCAGTGGACGTTGGGGCTAAAACGTACACCGGAAGCTCTTCCAAGTTATCTGGACAGCCTAAGGGTATCGCTGCAGCTGCAGCGGTATTGGTAGGGACCTCGGAGAGTGTTGAGATCTACAAAGACGGCCAGAAGATCGGCAACTTCAAATCTAAGTTTCCCATAACTACTGTGGCAGCACATGGAAACACGGCAGCCATCGGCGGCGATGATTCAACTGTTCAAATCTGCGAAATCTCGGGCGCTACTTTGATTCCTAAGGCGGATATTAAAGCTTCTCGGAATCCTGTGTCTGCATTGGCTTTCTCGCCGAACGGTTCCCTGCTGGCTGTTGGCGATTCACGTGGTCGCGTTCTTGTTTACAACGTCGCCGATGCCACTCTAGTTACAGACCGTTGGACGGCACATACTTCGCGGATCACTTCCATTGCATGGAACGAAAATGGTACACACGTTGTGAGCGGAGCATTGGACACCAATATATTCGTGTGGAACTTGGCCAATCCCGGAGAATGGCTCCAAGCTACTAATGCTCACAAAGAAGGTGTTAACGGTGTAGCCTGGGTGTCGGGGTCGAAGATTGCATCGGCTGGTGCAGATGCAGCAGTCAAGTTGTGGAAAGTAGAAGGTTTAGAATAGAGTAAAGTGAAATGGACTTTAGGGCAACAGCGATCATTGTATACGTATCGATGAGTGAAAGGTCATATCTACGCAGCCTCTTCTTTATTCCTCTATCTTTTCTCTCGAATCATGAAGTGTACGTACATACAACGAAGTACTCTATTACAGTTCTTAGGATTAAGTATCGCCCAACGATGCGTGTTCCCAATTCACCAAGGCCGTGGTGATAAAAGGGCGGGTGATCAAAAGCGGATAGAAGAAGCAATGATCGCCGTATACAACTACTGTGTACTCCGTACGTCAAGCGCCCGCAAGCTCCGCTTTGACTACTCTTAGTCCTCTACGCGCCTTCAAGAAGGCAAGAAGAAGGGAGGGAAATGAGATGATAACATGTCTCTGTCTGGGGATGCGTCGAATAGCTCCCGTCGCTTTTTGCGACCGAAGAAGGTACCATGGCAGATTTTCTCTGGTTGAAGGTGTTCAAGGAAAAGAGAAAGAGGACGAGTCACCGTTGCTAACTATAAATTTGATACGAAGCTGCGGCAGGCGACGTTTGTCTTACCGAAAACCGGTCAACGCTTGAGAGGTCTGGTTACTCTACGAAGCCCTCATTCCGAACCAAATGGCCACAATGACGAAGAACGCCGCGGGCTACTCTCCGGACAATATTCCGTGGGCCGTGAGGGGATACCTTTACGCTTATGGAGAAAGGTGCGAGAAACAGAACTTTGGATACATCAAGTTATTTCTACTGAGCTAGGAATTGGGGTCCTGAAATGCAGCCTAGCCTACTTATTGGGGTCGCTTGCAACTTTCGTGCCAGCGATAGCTTCGTGGCTAGGTCACCAAGACGGCAAGCATGTTGTGGCCACCGTTACGGTCTACTTCCACCCAGCAAGGTCTCAAGGGAGCATGTACAAGGCATCAATTTGTGCCTTCCTAGCGTTTCTCTATGCCGCCTTCATCTCTTTGACAAGCATGTGTGTCTCTAGGTTCTTTCAGGACACTCTTGACTTACTCCCACTCGGTCATGCTGTAGTTCTTATAGTCTTCTGTGGAGGTGGTTTAGGATTTATTGGATGGACAAAACAAAGACTGGGCGACCCCCTTGTGAACGTCGCCTGTTCTCTTGCGTCGCTGTCGTCCATTACCGTCTTGACTAAAGAAGGCGCAGTACAGAATGGAGATTTGTCGTTCGCTAAAATTTTTCAGGTTTTGAAAATGGTCGTGATGGGTGTAGCTGCGGCCATGGCTGTGTCGTTCATGATATTTCCAATATCTGCACGGAAAAAGCTACGGTCAAACCTCACTACTGTCACCGAGACGCTAGCAACGATGCTAGCCTTGATTACCGAGAGCTTCCTCACTGGATCTGAAGAGGAACTTCAAACTGAAGAATACCTAAGTGCAGCTGCGCGCCATAAGCAGGCATACAGCCAGCTTGACAGACTAGTAAGAGAAGCGAAACTGGAGCATTTTGTTGCAGGTACAGAGAGACAATACAGGCTGGAGAAAAAACTTGTACGCTGGGTACAAGATATCACTCATAACATGGGCGGCTTGCGCAGTGCGGCTCTCCTGCAGTTTCAGCTGCTAAAGCAAACCAAACTTGCCAGGCCAGTGCAGTGCAATAGCGAAGCAGCAGTTACAAGTGGGATTCATCGAGAATCATTACCTAGTCCATGGTCACTACATGAGGAGCGACCAATTTTGGAGCCGATAGATGAGAGGCTGGAAGAAGAGGTCTCAGATATGGGAAGAGACAGGCCTAATTCAAGTCCAGAAAGAGACATTTCTGACTCAGAAACTGATCACGTTCTTCTTCCTGCGGATATCTTCGCTCTATTTATCGGTCATTTAGGGCCTTCGATGGTAACGAGGCACCAAAAACCACTACATGTTGATAGACACTAATCATTAATAGCGATCACTTGCATTCACTTTGAAAGAAATCTTCAAGGAGATTCCTTTCAGACCTGCGCCGGATTACAAAGTCGCAATCAATAGTCGGTTCCGCACCAGTCTTGACCGGGCACTTGATCTCTATCGAGGATCCCGAGAAGAAGCGTTGAAGACTATATATCGACAGAAGGATGTCTTAAACATCCAGACCTTGGAAGTTGAAGCGGATCTTGAGGAAGTTGCAGCCAGTTGTGGCCATTTTAGTTTTTCGCTTCTAGAGTTCGGTGAGCAGCTAAAGGAACTGTTAGCAATCCTTGATGAGTTGCAACTTGAAGCTGAGGAGAGGCCCCATGGCAGGTCCTGGAACTGGCTGAGGTTTTGGTGTCGACGAAATGCTTGGGTAAGAGCAAAGGATACCGGTATGTTGTCTCAGCTGACATAGGCCTAAATGGTAAAATTCATGCTGACTGGCCTCCAGAGCGGTCATTGGTTGAAGCAGGTTTCGTACAAGGTAGTGTTGAACCTCAATTGGTAGTCGGCAACGCTGAGCCGCACCATAAACCATTGTTATCATCCGTCCATCCGGGAAACGTGTCGGGAGAAAAGAGCTTCGGTTATCGTATCTGGAAGTCAATCAAGATCTTCCGACGGGATGACACCAAGTTTGCTATCAAAGTAGGTACAGGTGCGGCACTCTATGCTTTGCCATCATTTCTCCCGTCCACAAGACCATTTTACTCTCACTGGAGAGGCGAGTGGGGTCTTTTGTCGTACATGCTAGTTTGTTCGATGACTATCGGTGCTTCAAACACCACCGGTTATGCCCGTTTCTTGGGTACCTGCTTAGGGGCACTCTGTGCCGTCGTGTCGTGGTATGTGACAGGTGGGAACGTGTTTGGCCTCGCATCTCTGGGCTTACTCATGGCTACGTGGACGTCGTATCTCATAATAGTCAAAGGGCAGGGTCCGATGGGCCGCTTCATTATGCTTACTTACAACCTCTCGGTATTGTACGCGTACTCCCTCAGCCAGAAGGAAGGGAACGATGACCAGGACGAAGGGGGCGAAAGTCCGATTATAACTGAGATTGCTCTTCATCGTGTTGCATCTGTTCTGTCTGGCTGTATCTGGGGTATTATCATCACACGAGTGATTTGGCCTATCAGCGCGAGGAAGAGATTGAAAGATGGTCTAAGTCTTTTATGGCTTCGAATGAGTCTGCTCTGGAAACGCGGCCCACTGTCTACCATGACTAGCAACACAGATAACTCGGTTTTCATGAGCCCAAGGGAGAAATTGGAGATTGAACGATTCCTTTCGCGCTTGGAGTCTCTTCAGGCGTCCGCCCGCTCCGAATTTGAGCTGAAAAGCCCATTCCCTGATTTGGCATACAATAACATTCTCCGCCGCACAAGGAGTATGGTAGACGCTTTTCTTGCGATCAATATTGAGCTTGATAAAAATATGACGGCATCCGAAGGCGAGCTTAGTATTCTCCAATATACCGACAAGGAAAGACAGCAATTGTCGTCGCGCATCAGCCATTTATTGTCAGGTGAGTGTAGGGGATCAGCGAAGGAGAGCAACTCTAACCGCAAGTATAGTAATGGCCTCCTCTATGAAACTCGAGTACCCACTGAGCGACGTCCTTCCTAGCATTGAGCATGCCCGAGATCGGCTTCTTGCCCGCCTTTTTCACTATCGCAAGGATCATGAAGCATCACGCCTGTCTACAGACGAGGACTATGCGTTATTGTATGCTTACAGTAAGTTGAGACTATGCCGCGATTTGTGCTTTTAATCCCATGTTATTTGAAGGGTATGGCATGAACTGGTTATACAATATTTACTAATTCATCTGTAGTCTTAGTAACTGGTCAATTGTCGATAGAGATCGAGGGGATCATGGGGGAAATCAGCTGGTTGTTTGGAGTACTCGACGAAGATATTGTGAAGCTATATGATTAGGCTCTTTTGCCCCCTTAAAATTGACTGCGTTCCTTCACATAACGAAGCACATGTAGAAAAATATAATAATCTTTAAATAGGTTAATAAACATTAAGAAGCAAAAGTAGTCCTTTCTTGTAGTCTTTGTATTGCTTCATTCATTGGGAGTATCTAGTGACTTTCGTGCCTCTTTTTGGCGGGGAAAAGAAATCCAACCCCAGCAACATTTTATCAACTTCAACCTCCTTCCATCACTTTGCTCATCGACCCACTACTCTTCCTATCGCGATCCCCTCGTTCTTCGCATGCTTTCGCCTTCTACTAATCTTAAACAGTCTTTCGGGTTTCTCTGGATGTATTCTGCTTCATGAAGGTCTAGTCCCCCCGGCCACCCCGGCTTCGCGCAGCCCGTCGCGCTTCTGCGAGCCTCGCAACCATGCAGATCGATCCGGCCGCTCTGAGTCGGACTGAGTCTGCTTCGACCGCAATAACACCCTCAAAAAATGCGACCCCTAGCACCTCAACGGCTTCGAAGTCTACTAAGGCGCTGATATCTGTCCCGCGACTGGATCTTGAACCTATCTATACGGAGCTAAAAGCCGCTATCGGCGACAGCTGGTCCGAGTACAAGGAGGCCACTACTCTCTTCCTTTTAGGTACGAATGCATAGCAGAAAAGGCCCAGTTCTTCCAGTTCTTCTTTTCCTTTATCTTTTGCTTTCCGTATCTCCTCCCTTTTTGCTCTTCTTAACATATGTTTACTTTTTGAAGGATAAACTAACGTCGGTCTTCCCTATCACAGGACAATTGAACCAGAACGAACTTTCGTCTCGCGTCGATCATATAATTTGCGCCGACCAGAAAACTGAGCACCTCCATAATAATTTCGTATGCGCAATCATTGGGAACCTCACAAGGGACCTTCCAGATCATGGGGTTGCAAGTTGGGTGTCGGCGAACGACAAACCGTCGGTGGTCTCGAAGCCGACCTCAGGGGATGCAGCGGAGCAGAGGCTAAAGACGGAGGTCATGCAGCTTCCTCCTAGAGATCGTCGACGAATAAAAGCAATTCCTGAGGTACGATTACAAAATTATAGAGGACTAGAGTGCGCAATCCATTCTAACAATGGTCTCGATCAGCATGAGCCCGTTGAAACTACATCTAATGAGTTAGAGGAATATCATCTGGCGAAACAAATAAAGCTGCCCAGCCAAGTACCGGCAAGTGCAGGCGGCTTGAATAAAACAAGTAGGTGTAATAAATTCCACGTTCACATATGTGTCTAGGTATGCTTACCACATTGCTTGGCGGTAGATTGGGAGTTGGAGATTCGAAAACGCTATGCGCAACCTCTGGCGTCAGAGACTGGTGAGTTTCCAGATGCAGAATCAATTCATGCTCGCATGATCCCTATATGCTACGAAGAGTCAATTGTCAGTGGCGCGGGACTACCCTGCGCTGAGTTCATGGCCATTGCCACGGAAACTTTTGTGAAGGAAGTTTTATCTGTCGTATTCTCCCGTACGAGGTCTAACGGACCATCTGGCACTATCAATGGTATGATGATGCGCAAGTATCGTCAGCAGCTTGAAAGGGAAGAATTGGCTTTTACACGCGGGGAGATTGTGAAAGATGGTGCAACGGGCTTGTTACCTGTCGAAGCTAAAGAAGCAAGTATTAGAAAGCCCCTCGGGGTCAGAGACCTCCGTTTGGCTTTAGAGCTTGGTGGGGGAGTTCTCAGTCATATGCCACTGATTGTGGATCAAATAATGGGCGGTTACCTTGAGGATGAGCTTGAAACGGACAAGCAAGACCGAGCTGACGATGTGGCGGAGATTCCCAAGGATAGTATGAAACTGAATAAGTCGGCGGATACAATGGAGGTTGATGATGATGGGGAGATTGTATGGGAAGGTGCCACGATGGCAGACCGAGAACAGCTCGGTTCTTTATTGGACGAGTGCTTGTCCATGGCCTCTTGATCCTTTTCTTCCTTCTTTCTTCCTTGCTTTCTTTCCATTATGTTTTTCATTATAATTCCGGGCCTCCTCTTCCTCTTTGATTCTCCCGTCCTTTTTGTGTTCTCTTTGACTTATTGTCGGTCTTTGATCCTATGCGACCAAAACAGTGGCATTTCGACCTGGTAGGATCTAAAGGCGTACTTGGAGTATGAGGGGAACTTGTTATTGGTGTGACATTGTCTACTTCTATTTGGCATGGAGTTCAAGCGTTCGATTCGTGTTCTATTTCTCTTCGGTCTCCTTGAGCTTCTTTCCCTTTACAGCTTGGCGTGTTTGAGGACCTGGGTTCATATGGGTCTTCCTCGAGAACTCAGACATGGTAGTTCTCGAGTGCCACGCGTATAATACGTGCTTCAAAGAGTCGCCACAGGCCCCCATTTATGGTTAGATACCTCGTCTACGATGATTCATAACAGAAACACAAAAACGAAAGAAAGGACAAAGGTTCTGGATGTGCGGCAAACTCGTTCGATACCCACTACTTGGTTTACTATTTCTTTTCCGTCTCTTTGCCGTAAACCTGGACGGCAGTTGTGACCTATATATACTTTGAGAGCCATGAAGGCAATTCGGCATACTGCGCATACACTGTTGCTGGCTTGCTTGTGTTTACTCCGTATACTATTCCCCCTTCGTTCCATCTAACCACTATCTTTCTTGTCTCGGTGAATTATGGGGCACCAGAGACATGTTAGTCTTTGCTGTTTCCACCTATCAGAACCCATTTACTCAAATTCTTAACCCCAAGACTCGCTGGTACATTCTCTCGTTTCTCTGACCAACTCCAAAACTTTACAACATTTAAGTATATAGATTACAAGCCAATGTGGGATAAAACTATGCAAGCGTGTTGATTACCTACACAAGTCGCTCGGCAACCATCTTCAAAATCTCCTCGGTCGACTTGTGCGCGTTAGCAGGATTTTTAGCCACCGATTGCCAGACTTCGCCATGTTTGGGCTCTGTAGAGATGCACTTCGATACCACATCTGCCCGCTTCTCCTCTGTTCCATGCTGCAATAAGAACTTGTAATACCAAGCCCAACCGTCCCCTAAATCGCTGTCGGACACAATCGCCTTTTCAAACCATGTCATTGCTTTCTCCAGTCGACGCTCTCCCCAGAAAATCCTAGCCACTGTAATGAATAATATCGGGTCATTATCAACCTTCTTGATAGCCTCCAAGCTGCGAGCCTTCCGTTGTGCCCGCGGTTCGAGATGCCAGATACTCTCACTCCATAACAATCCAGATGTTGGAACTTCCTGCAATGCCTTTGCCATCAAGATCTTAGCTTGTGCGATATTGTTTGCACGCCGTTCAACACGAACACTTTCTGTCCACAATTCAGCACTCTTAGGAACGGCAAGCCTCGCTCTGTCAAGAACAGAGCGAGCCTTGACGACAGCACCAGCCTTCTCTTCCAGTCGTGAAGCCAACAGCCACAACGGAACCGATCTGGAACACGCACGAGTACCTGTTCCATACGCCTCCCGGGCTTGCGGGTACTTATTCTGGGATTCATAGATTTGACCCTTCATCATCCAAAGCTTGTCCGCCTTCGGGTATAGTTGAAGGCCCTGATTTACTAGGTCTAGCGCCTCATCTGCATTACCCAGTTGTCGCTCAAAGGCGACACTTTTCACCCAAACACGGTCTGTTCCGGCTTCCCGACGAGCAGTCGCAAGCAGCTCTCTAGCCTGGTCTGTTTGCCGGGCGTCGGCCTCGAGCTTAACAGCAGCAAGCCAAATATCCTCGTTATTGGGATTCTGGTTAAAAGCGCGACCCAGTACTCGTCTGGCTTCATCGATTTCTCCAGTTTGCCATTTCTCTTTCGCAAGGAGCAGCCATAGCTCTTCACTCTGTGGGCAAGCTTCCACAGCCTTCTCGAGGACTTGCCATAACGCTTCCTTCGTACCATGATTACGTTCAAGGTCTGCAGCTGCAAGCCAAATAGATCTGCGGTTGACAAACACGCGCAACGCATAGGCATAGATGGCTCTCGCAGTCTCGTATTTGCCCCTGGCAATACTGGCCTTTGCATCATCCATCCAGATGTCTTTCCTATCATCGTCTTCATCCAGACCCCATCCTAAAGTCTCCCGGATAATCGCCCCGCAAGTAAGAATAGCTCCCTCCTCTTCACAATTCTCAGCTTCTGCTATCCACTCCTCCCTCTTAAGCATAGCATTCTCTCTGGCGAGGGACTGTACAGCCCTCTTCATCACATTCACCTTATTGAATGTCCCCATTTGCTCCTGCAGTCGTGAAGCAGCAATCCATATCTCGTAGCTCGTAGGGACAGCTTTCCTAGCAGCGTTCAAGACCTTTTGGGCGTTCTCAGGTGTCTCGAGGCGGGCAAGGGCAAGCCACAACTCCACAGACAATGGTATCATTTCAACTGCCTTTGCGAGAAGGAGGCGTGCATCTACAGGGTCTTCTTCCAAGTTGACAGCTTCTTTCCAAATGACAACTGATTGAGGAATGTGGAGAATGGCCTGTCTCAGAACGTTTTTCTTTGCACGAGGCTCAGATTCCAACCTCATAGCCTCAATCCAGAGTCTTGTAGAGCGATCATTATTCTGAATGGCATTTGCAGCTATTACCTTTGCATTATGACCTTCATTGAGTCGAATATTCTCAAGCCATGCGTCTTCACTTTTCGGGCACAGCTCACATCCCTTGGCGATGCAGTTTCTAGCAGCCACAATTCTACCAGCAAGCTCCTCCAGACGAGCAAGTGCAATCCACCCAGGTGCGTGCTTTGGATTAGTCCTCGTCACAGATTCTAGCAACACGCGAACTCGTTTGATATCGCCTATCTCCACTTCACCAGCTTTTAGCTCGGACTGCGTGAGACTCGTGAGATAACCCTTTGGGTCAATGCTAGTGGCACTTCCAGAAGCCGAATCCCCAGATGAACTTATAGCTGCTTGGTCAAGCTTGACTTTAAGAGCCTTGTCACGAGCAGCACTGATATCCGCAAAATTGGTTATTGTCCCGTCTACTCCTTCCCCCTGAATGTCGGTATGAGCACCGTCATCTGTTACAGTAGTCTCGAATTGGGTGGAGTCTCTTGCACTGGCGAGAACACTATCCGGTACTGCGTAAAATCGTTGTCGGAGGTTCTGTTTCGCTCGTCTATTCTTGCCTGTAAGATCTCCAACTTCAGGGAGGTTGGCCCAATCATCTTCGGAGACGGAGGCTAATGAGCGCTTTAAATCGGCGAACTGTTGTTGGATTTTTGGGTTTTTCCGTTCGTAGTCTTCTCGTTCTTGACGTTCCCGGATTTCCCTATAGTTGGCGAAGGAATCAAGTCGGTCTTCTATCCAGACAACCGGGGGTGAACCCGATGAACAAATCGCACCATCAAAGAGGTGAACGGGGAAGTGAGGAAAAGGGAGAGTACCAACCTTCTTGCTTTCCGGCGCTTGTCCATCTTCTCGTCTACCTCTCTGTATATCCGGTCTGCTTCGTCATCTTCTTGATCAAACTGTCCGTATGCGAAAAGCCCAACTTCATTGTCCGGATCCTGGAAACGTTCATCGTCCTCTTCTTCCTCAGTCTTGTCTTCTTTGCCACCTTTCTCACGCCCTGCGCCATATGCTGTCGGAGGCGCTGCACCAAGCAGTTGTGCCCTCTTTGCGAGCGCTGCTTGAATCTGCTCCGGCGTGGGACCTTCACGCGCAGGCCCTAGGTCCGAACGAGTGGTGAAGCCAGTCGCACCTCTACCTAGACCTGCAACATAGTTTTCGGGGGCCGGCTGGCTCAAAAAGTCCTTCCGCCCGGAGGCCATCTTTGACCAAAGATACGGAGCAAGACTGGGCGACTTTAAGTAAGCTTAAGTGTACCAAGATTCTGAGGTAGCAGGAAGTTGTTTCATGCTTCAAAAGAGGCAATGAGCGCAAGAACATTGTCCCGCTCCGTGTTTATCTTATCGTAGTACCCTAACCAAACATGGTTAGACCCTTACCTTCATACAGTATACTTATCATCATAATCATATATCTAAGACCTGCGTACTACTCTATGGATCCTCGAACACTAGTGGAATTCACAGAACGTAGGAGCAGGGCACCGCGCGCTATATTCTTGCAATATTCCAAGTCCAAATCGTCTAGTAGGTCGATATTTATATTAGTCATGTGCCATACACCTAGAACTTCCTACGTCTAAACAGTGGTTCCTTCGTGCGCCTAATGGCTTAGTTGCACTGGCAGGGTCTCACATGCCAACATCTCGTCAATAAATAGCCGGACTAATCATTTTATTGCCTACTCTGGTTGGCACCACGGTTTTTGCCCAACACAAAACCTGTCGTTAAGCTATAGAGTAGACACCTTCAATGTGCACTATGAGTCAGGGTAGATCACCTGCTGACGGCACGCATGAGATTCCTCAAGCGGCCTCCCCTCTCCCAGTCAACCCGAATGTTGTTCCATTTTGTTCCCAACCCTCCATAGCCTTTCGGGAAAACCCCAAGTGGCAGATCTAGTAGAGACTAATGGCGGGGCATGATATAGGACATGAGAACAGATACCCTACTCTAGGCTGGGCCATCTGCAAATCATGAGGTAGACACACAAAGAACGTACGCAACACGGGGATGGTGATAGAGCGGAGCCAACAAGACCACCGAGCTTGATGAAAGCGGAATTTCGCTTTCTTCCTCACCTCGCCTTTCCTTTTTTTTTTT
>ML733629.1:0-17313 GCA_009176405.1 Aspergillus novoparasiticus | reverse complement strand
TTTTTTTTTGCCTCATACTGATAACGGAAATAGTCGGCACGGACTCCTACTCCGCCATCCGATTCCCATCCCCTTACAAGATAATTCGAGTCAAAACGATCAACGAAGAAGAAAACCCCGATGACGAAGACCGTCTTTTCATTCATCTCCCCTCCACAAGTGACCTGAACATCAACCAGAACTCGAAAAAGTTCATAGTCACCGACGTAGAATTAACCCCGGTTAACGACTCAAAGACGTCGGTTAGTACGCGACATTCCCGATTTCCTATCTAGGTACATCTACTTTTTGTATTACTATTATAGAATTCATGCTCGGGTTTTTTGGGGGTGTTGTGATGGATGCATAGCTGGTTGGGTTTGGCATTTGGGTTATGTGAGCCATGTCTGTACTGTATATACTTGTTAAATTAGGGGATGGATGTATGATTAGTTGGAATAGATACGCAGGGGATATAGATAGATAGAGAGGTATGTCAGCTGTATTGTATATTACAGATTCCATTCGAGCCCGATCTGCAATTGCGTGATCTGTCTCAGCCTTATCGGTCGATGAGGATGGTCATGTAGATCCTGTGTAAGCTTATTTGAGTGCTGGGGCGCATGGACCATTAGATTAATCCAATGCCAATGCTACTTAGATTTCTAGGCATGTTATGGCTATGCATTTAGATATTTGGAGACTATATCGGATCATCCTACGGCTCGAGATGGGGCCATTTATTGAAGCTCTAGACCTAAATTTACTACATCTCATATTCGGTTTAGACAACTAGATCTTGTTCTGGCTCATCTGGGTGGTATAGCAAAGCCGGTCATGACTCAACTTTGGATCGCATGAATGGATGACGGGGTACCGCGTAAGGGTATGTGTATGTGTATTTTGAACTATTAAGATGAGAGACGGGAATAATACCTATTGTACAAGGGTACATCAGACTGATACATCAATCAATCTTGTTCTTGAGCCTAGACAGTCAAGGTCTGATTAATATTGAATGCTGATAAGTATATATACATGCTAATATGAACAAGCGTGTGCTAAGCAGTGGTCGGTGCGCTATCTTTTGTCTGCACTGACACAATGCCTTCTGATATTGGTGGGTCTTCTGGGCGCCCTTGGGATGATTTTACCTCATCCGTTGCAGAGTTCTCATTCGCACCTTCCAGGGGCTCTTCGTGGGACTTAATTTCGTCAAGAAAGCCGTTTTCACCGAGCCATACAATAGCTTCCATGACTTTTCGATCATCTTCGCCTTTTTGACTAGCGAGAAGCTGATTTCGTATGTTAGTCCAGGTCGTGATAAGAGTTTTAAAATAGAACAAAGGGAAGAAGGAAAGGGGTCTAACTTACTGCTTGTAATAGGCCTTTGCGCCCCTTCTTCTCTACAGGTTTCGCCTTAGCCCCACGATCCGGCGTCTCGTGCAGGAATTTGCACTTATCCCCACGCTGACAACGACCGGTTCGGGCAAAGTGTCGACATAGCTTCTTCTTTGCTTCGCGTGGAGGCGGAGCTATCCGTTCAGGGCCCTCACGGCGAGAGGTTGCCTCCTCAGGGGCGGAATCACTGTCGCTGTCCTCCGAGTCTGAAGAGAGGTCTGATCCACTGGATGACGTCCAGTCGCTGCTGTCGGAAATATCCGAAGACACAGCAGCATCGGCCCTGACGTCCTCCATGACATCATCCCCGTTCGGTTTGGATTCAGAAGCGGATGTTAGCCCAACATCATTGTTGGGTTCGGAAACCTGGCCCGGAGTATGTCCTGAAGCGAGCGGCACACCTTGAGTTTCTGTAGATCTCGTCTCCTGATCAGGAGCAGTATTAGATCTGTCTTCAGTGCCTGGCTCAGCTTGAGCTTCTTGTGTAGATGCAGAAGTAACGTCTCTGTTAACGTCCGTCGATCCTCGTTGCAGTTCCTCGACTCTCATCCGAGCCCGCTCGGCATCTGCTTCCGCTTTTTCGACCTTTTTCTGCTCTTTCATGAGCTTCCGTCGTAGCTTATCGGCCTTCCGCTTCGCTTTCTCAGCTGCGTCTATCGGATCTGCAGGAGCTTGCTGATGGTCTTTCTGCGCTTTCTTCATCTCTTGCTTTCGCGATTCTTTTTGTCGCTGAGCTTCTTCCTTAGCTTTCTTCGCCTCCTCCATCGCCTTCTTTTTCTCCTCGACCTTCTCCTTGGTTGGGAACCGTTTCTTACGCTCCTCAATCCATGCTGCAATTTCCGCGGGAGACTGCAATGTGGTGGTGCGTCCTTTGAATGTAATCTGCACGGCGGCGGCTGCACCTGCACCACCCTGTGCTAGCCTCGATTCTTCGTCTACATCATCTTCTTCTTCACTAGACTCGTGCTCCTCCGTCTTCGGTGTCAAGCCAAGTTGATTATGCTTTCGTTTCTTCTTCTTCGGTTTTCTCGTAGCATCAGCCGGCGGGGGTGGCTTGGACGGTAAAGGATTGCCGAAGCTAGGAACCGGAGGAGGTGCAGGAACCCGTGGGGTAATGTTCTGTGGCTTTCCAAATGCTGAGGTATGATCGCGCTTCATATGTGGCATAGCACCGCCTCCTCTGGAGGCCTGGTTGCCGTAAGCATTGTACGGGCGGGGACCTCGCTGATTCCCATGTGGAGGGCCAGTATACCCTCCCCCAGAGGCGCTATTATTGTATCCCCAATGCATGGGCGGGCCCATCATCGACGGTTGCACAGATGGAGGGGCATTCTGGTGGCTTGGAGTAACGGAGTGATACGTCGGAGCCTGCTGAGCGGTAGATGGACCGTAAGCTGAGTAGCCAGGTTGATGCTGGTATGGAGGTCCATGTGTTGGTGTAGACTGTGGAAATGGTCGTGAAGAAGTAAAGGAAGTCGTACTTTGGGGAACTTGGTAATTGGTCGACCGCGAAGGTGGGAATTGCGGCGTCGGGATACTTTGCTGAGGGTTGGCCATGGGCTGACCAGCATAGCCAGGATAATTCATCGGAGCGTAGCCCATATTTGAAGAATTCGCCGCATGGGGCATGTATGACCCTCCTCGACCTCCTCGATTTCCATATCCCCTACCCCGCCCTCTATGATGACCACCACGTCCACCTCGCTGGCCATGATGGCCTGGACTGTACTGTGAGGGGAGAGTCGCAGGTTGGTTTTGGTTATACTGCGACTGCTGAGTGGGAGGAGGAGGAGGGGGAGGGGGAAAAGAGAAGCCCTGGGAGTTCATCGTGAGAGGACCTCAGTAGACCTCCAAAGAGAATTAGCATCAACGCCATCCTCACAGCATCCTAGACATCTGGAAAAAGTGCCGAGCTCATCAGATCAAACAACTGATGAGCTGTTGTTCCGTTCCGAGCACAAAAAGGGAAAGCGCAGTAGTCACGTGGGTCATGATCTGGTCGGGTAAAAAATTATCAAAAGTGATCCGCAGTCTGCGATTGGCCGGAATCGATTTGTGGTTTTTCAAAGGACTATTTTTATTATAATAAGTTCTCTGCTATCATAAATATGGAAGCATGAGTTATGATGCCTGCGTGACGGAATTTTGATGCTTGATCTGATAATGGAATTTACTCTTCGTGCTCTATTTTTCCGCCGTGGGACCAAATCGTATTGAAATAGAAGAACTTTTTTTATCTACCGCCGAGTACCTACTAATTGAATTCACCATGTTCATTCTTGTCAGTCGCATAGGACCTTTCTCTTGCTTTGCAATAAAGTCTTTTCACTACCAAGCCAAAAGCTAACTAACCTTTACAGACTACCCTCTCCGATCTGATACAGATCTCCCCAGAAGACTTCTCGAAGTATAGTTCTGTCGCCATCGAGGACAATATCAATGAGAAGTACGCAAATAAAGTACGCACGGCTTCCTATCTGAAATGCCATGTTCGCTTGTGCAGCATGTACTAACAGCAGTCCTGTAAAGGTCATTCAAAAAGTTGGCCTGTGCATTGGATTCTACGACTTGTTAGAGTCATCGGACGGTCTTATCGGCCATGGCACTGGTTTAGTCAACGTTAATGGTACATCCAGGATGCTGAATCCCTTTCAAGAGAGTCTATGCACTGATTGAAAGACAGTCAAGTTCCGCCTTATTGTGTTCCGTCCGTTCAAAGGAGAGATTATGTTGGGCAAGATCTCCAGCGCTACGGAACATGGTATTAAAAGTATGGCCAATTTCAACTGACCTTGCTGTTGCTAGTACTGACCGACCACAGTTGGTGTAGAATTTTTCAACGATATTCTCGTACCTCCAAACCTTCTCTTGGACGGTGCCAGATTGTGAGCTGCCTTGATATGTCCAGTGTTCTTAGTCATCTATGCTAACATGCTACAGTGACTATGCCGATCAAGTTTGGATCTGGGAAAACGAGGACGGCTCCACATTCTACTTTGATATCGGAGAAGTTGTCCGATTCCGTGTTGAAATAGAAGAGTGGCATGACCAAATACCAAACGCCCCAGATCTAGGAGATGCCGCCGCTATCGAACGGAAGCCACCGTATTCCATTATTGTATGAACTCTCTCTCCCGTGTCTGGCCTGCTTACTAACGATACTTCAGGGTTCAATGCAAATGGCTGGCCTGGGACCTATATCTTGGTGGTAACGTTTCGGATGGGTCATGTGCATGCTTCCTGACGTGAATAAGCAAGAAAAACTTCTGGGCTCCCTTACTTCCCGTGCTTATGTGATGAGATACCTTGCTGATGGAATGGTTGGACTATGTATAATTCCATGGTTACACGAATAACGAAACAATCTTAACATAGAGATTTCAGTGATTGCTCACAAATCAGCCAAATGACGACATTTGGCCGGAAATGGGAGAGTTTTGAGGCAACCTTGAACATCAGGTGGAATTTCTTGAGTATGGAAGAATGAGAGATCTGACCATGCAGGATGATTTCCCCGCCAAATAGATCGTCATGATCAAATAGACGTTGTAGCTAATTGTATGCAGAGTACATACATTAAGGCTACGATCATTATCAATCGAATTCGGCTAGTGGCGGAGATAAAGAAAATTGCATTGACACCGCCACGGGAGGGGATAATCAACGGTTCACGGTGGAGTTGCGCTCGGCGCTATGCCGGAAATCCTCACGGGGCCCGATCAGTCCCTGCCCTATCGTTCTTCAGCATGCTGGATGTGCAACGTAAAAAAAACCCATGTCCAAGCAACAGAAAAATTTTCCCTCGGGTTTCAGGAGAGAAGGGGGGTAAAAATTGGTTCTAGAGTCATCGTTAATAAATCCTAATTAATTTTAAAAACCGGCTTCACCGATCTTACTCAGTTTGCCCTCGTATCAATTATAAATCAGTACTTTGTCACTACTACGGTACAAAGACCGCATTACTATTTATTAGATCTTCCTTCTCGCAGCTTGTGACCTCATAGGCGCTTCTATCGGGCTTCCAGAAAAAAAGAAAAAAGTGAAGACTTATCTCCCCGTCTTCCTTTACAAGTCGACTTTGTCAGATTCTTTTTGATCTTGAATCTTTTTTTGCGATTTTATATAGAAATACACCACGCGATCGCGTTCGCAGCCCCGTGACAATGACCAACTCGACCAACGGAGCCCCTGCTCAGGACAAGCGTTTCGGCACTTTGGCCGTCCATTCCGGCGCTCACCATGATCCAACAACTGGCGCTGTTATTGCTCCCGTGGGTTCTCACACTTTGCATGAATTATGCGATTGAATTGTTTTGGAGATGCTGACCGGTCGTGAAGATCTCCCTCTCCACCACTTTCGCTCAGACCAGTGTCGGTAGCCCTGTAGGTCTCTACGAGTACACACGTAGCTCCAACCCCAACCGGTGAGTACCCGACTCCGAACGGAGCTTGGTTTATGATTGATCTTCATGCTGATTACTAGCCAGCGATAACTTCGAAGAAGCCATTGCAGCTCTTGAGCACGCTAAATATGCCCTCGCATTCTCCTCTGGTTCCGCAACCACTGCGGTGATCCTTCAGTCCCTCGCGGCCGGCTCGCACGTCGTCTCGGTTTCCGATGTCTATGGTGGAACTCACAGGTACTTCACAAAGGTCGCCAACGCCCATGGTGTGGATGTGACGTTCTCACCCACCATCGAGTCGGACGTGGAGAAGTTGATCCGTCCGGAGACCAAGCTTGTGTGGATCGAAACCCCCTCAAACCCGACTTTAGGATTGGTCGATATTGAAAATGTTGCTGCCATTGCGCATCGCCATGGAATCCTTGTGGTGGTTGACAACACATTTATGAGCCCCTATGTCCAGAACCCTCTGGACCACGGTGCCGACATCGTCGTACACTCCGTTACTAAGTACATTAACGGCCATTCGGTATGTTCATCGCCCTTCTACCTTTGGTAGAATCGTTCTTCTCGGTGGCCTGTTTTCTAACCGTAAAATAGGATGTTCTGATGGGCGTCGCCGCGTTCAGCTCCGATAGCTTGAAAGAGCGCCTTGGATTCCTTCAGAACGCCATTGGTGCCGTTCCTTCTCCCTTCGACTGCTGGCTCGCTCACCGTGGCCTTAAGACTCTCCACTTGCGTGCCCGTGAGGCCACCACTAACGCCACGGCTATCGCCAAGGCCCTTGAGGCTTCCCCCCATGTTATCTCCGTCAACTACCCCGGTATCGATTCTCACCCTCAGCGTGCGATTGCTGTCAAGCAGCACCGCCAGGGCATGGGCGGTGGTATGCTCAGCTTCCGCATCCAGGGTGGCGAGAAGGCTGCTCACCTTTTCTGCAAGTATACCAAGGTCTTCACCTTGGCCGAGAGTTTGGGTGGTGTGGAGAGTCTTTGCGAGGTTCCCGCTAGCATGACTCACGCCGGTATTCCCAAAGACCAGCGTGAGGCTGCTGGTGTCTTCGACGACCTGGTCCGCATGAGCTGTGGTATTGAGGATGCAGAGGATCTCCTGGCCGACGTTCTCCAGGCTCTTAAGAAGGCTGTCGCCTCCAGCGAACAAAACGGCTCCGCTTAATTAAGTTAATATATTAGAGAATTAGAACCTTTCATAGATCAAGTTAATGATGACACGGATAACTCTTCAGATGAAATTGCTTTCCGTATGGCGGCTCAGCTCCCTTTCCTGATTGTTTTTAGAAGACCTATATTTAATAGATTATGCAAATACATCAACCGATCTACATAATGCAAAGATACATTATACATGAAGTGGTCAGATAAACGACTTGTGCCACAGCATCACCAACACATGCTTAGTCATCTATGGTTATACCGAAAAATTTTGTAACAAAGTTGAAGGATGAAGAAGCTCCCAAGGCTATAGCTACTAAACATTCAAATTTGGAGTCAAAGTCCCTAGCATATACTGCGGATCATACGGTGTCTCCTGGAGAATCTTGTGTCCTCAAAATCTGGCTTGCACCCTAAGGCTTTATCAAACCATAACCGTTTCGACACTATCTACACGTGCCCCGCGTCTGTATTCTATATCGGCATATCACCCCATAGCTTTTGGTGATATCTCAGCAGGATCTGGCTGTGATAATCAACGCGGTCTTTTATAATGGCGTCCGCATTCAGCTTCGGCTTTGCCGGGGATGATATTGACATTGATGACTCGGAATCGAACATTGTTGATGAGGGGTATACATCCGTTACGCAAGACAGTAGCAGCACACTCCCTGAACTAGTTGCGGCCCAGAGGCATGAACTGAGTGACCTGGTAGGTTCATCTTAACACCGGTGTGCCCTAATTGGCATTAAGCTTTAGCCCCTTCTCTGGGTGCCAAAGAGCTTTCTAGCTCTTGTCCTACGGTTGAGAAAGAATACGATTTGTTACATAATTCTTCGGGTTGAGCAAAAGATTGACTGACTATGCTGTAGCTTTCAAGTCTCCCGTCTCAGGTTTCATTCAACAAACTCAACATAAACACAACTCAAGATGATCAAACATCTGTCAAGACACTCACACTCGCTCGTCGCGAAGTGTTTGATATCCGGACGCAATTGATGGCGGAGGATACTGCCGATTATGCGAACGAAGAGCTGATCTCCGGACTCGAGAAAGGAGATATCACACCCAATATCTACGAAGGCGGTTTCAAGACGTGGGAATGCTCAGTAGATCTCGCGAAGTTGGTTGCTAATGAAAACATACTATCTAACGCTGATGCGGGGGATCGACATATCATCGAGGTTAGTGTTACTTTTTCTTTGACATTTAATCTTAGCCCCGTCTATCAAATCGCTTACTTGATAAAATATCTTTAGCTTGGAGCCGGAACGGCAGTGCCGTCGCTTACTCTGTTTGCGCAATCGCTGTCCAACTCCAAGGGGCCGTCACAAACTACTCGTTTCACGTTTGCGGACTACAATTCTGTTGTTCTTCGGCTGGTGACTTTGCCTAACCTGCTTCTGACTTGGAACTATATTGTTATGCGTCAGAAGTCGATGTCAGTTGCCAGGGCAGAAGATCAGGTTGAGGAGCTAGAGTTGGATATCACTCCGGAACTTCTTGAAACTTTCCAAAAGGACATTGCGGAACGGGGCATCTCTATAGAATTCATCTCCGGTGCCTGGTCTCCCGCTTTCGTTGATCTGGTGTTCTCGTCAGGTGAGAAAGCTAAACATGGAACGTTGGTCCTTGCTAGTGAAACGATATACTCCCCGGCGTCTTTGAGGGCGTTTTCGGAAACATTGCTGGCTTTGATCCGTCGTCCTGTCCGGGCAGGCGGGAGAAGTAGAGTTTTGTTGGCTGCCAAGAAAGTCTACTTTGGAGTCGGTGGTGGTGTGGACGAATTTTTGGAAGTGTTTAATACTGTCGGTGGTGATGAACTGGATGTGAAGGAGCGGGTGGACGTTAAGTCAGAAGGGGTGGGTAGAATAGTCTTGGAGATTGCGCCCAAAGGTCTCCAATAATGGTAGATAGAAAGATATCGCATGGAAAGGTCAACCTTGTCAGGGAATATTGCGGCTTATGAGCATTTCTTTCCCCGATAGAGTCAGAAATACAAGACAATCAACAACTGAAACTGTCAACGAAACCTTGAACTGTCCTGTTATATGTACATTATGTTTGACCCTGTCATGCCTACTACCGGCGTCTTGGAACATGAAAACGAAATCAATTTTGTCTAATCGTAGATAGAGACAACCTTGCCATCTTGCATCCGGGCAACACGGGCCTCTTCCAGCTCCCTATTTTGGCGCTCATAGTGTGCGGTAACATGGCTCATATCCATAGCCGAGCCGGCAGGGACGTTGAAAGGCGGGGCGGAGTTGAAGCTGACCCTGAAGGGAGGCAGAAACAAGTTACGTTAGCTTGGTCTGCAAGAACAGGTGCGGTTATATGAGACATACTCGGGCTGCTTCAATTCGAAAACGGCTCTAGGGCCCTGACTCTGGAACAAGTGGCGGTCATGGGCAGCCTTCTCCATTACGACAGTGCGAATGGCATTTCTCTCTTCAAAAACCTTCTCCGAAGGGGTCCACTTTTGGATGAGGCTGGAAATCCACGATTGCGATCCAGACTCCTCGGTGGACTTGCTCAGTCGGTAAAGGACGTAGGCAGAGGCGAAGGAGCCGACGGTGACGTAGAAGCTACGCTGTACAGGTCACAAAGATCCGTGTTAGTTATAGCTACCAATTGACGGGTAGCAGGCCGCTGCTACCAGTGAAGATATCGGATTATAGAGGGGTCCAAGAAACGTACACCGAAGCTCTCGTTCACAGGCTCAGCATGGTGGTGAGCCGCGTGCGAGTCGAATCGCCGCTGGGGTTGGTTGCGCAGCAGTAGCCGCGCGGAAGTGGCCGATCGCCTAGCGAAGAACATAGTGTGGAGGAAGACAATTGGCAGGGCCAAACGAATATGATGCCGTCTATTTGGAGGAGGAACGCAAGCTGGTGAGCGGTTCGAGGCGGATATCACGTGATAGTTACTAGATACGGTTTAGGGTCCTCACGGGACTTGGCACGGGGACACTGGTCACCTGCCAATGAGAAGCATGATTATTTTCCTTTCTCTTAGTACTCCGTAGTCCACATTCTCTAAGTCGGTGACGACGAATATGCCGCTCAAACAGCCCAAAACGCTGCGGACTTCGAACAGAATGTGAGTCTCGCCTCGCTCGGATAGTTTACAGGGAATCCCAGACCATGGAACGAAATCTATTCGAAACCAGCGTTGGGGAGAAATGGCCTTAGTGGCATGGGTCTACACTACCTTGTTGCCTCCTGCAACAAGTCGGCGGGTCGCTGCGTTGTCTCGACAGTAATGGTGGTTTTTCTTTACACCGCACTTGGAGGTGGTGCTGATGCACGACTAACTGCCTCATTCCGAGATGGCGCTCCCCACTGTTCCCCAGTCGCATGGTGTCAATTGGGCTGCGGTCCCTCCCAAAACATGCAGGCGTCTGAACGTTTGGCTATCAGAGGCGACATGTCATCGATCTGATTTTAGCGCTTTCGACCCACTCGTTACCTGCCTCCTCGACCGACTTTGACTGAATCCTCCGTCCTGTCATAGATGATAGTATTATGACTGTATGCAACACCTTTTTTCCCTTGTCGTTTTTTTTTTCTCCCTCATCTGCACGCTATGATTCATCCTGCCACCCTGAAAAAAGCAGTGCTATTGCTGCCCAATGCTTACTCATTGGGTGATACTCTCTCTCCATCTTGAAATGATCGGTCCACTTCTGTATCCCCGTTTCGCGCGAGAAATGTATGCTCTTGCCTTTCCTGCCTTGGTGGTCCATGTTGAATGGGTATCAATTACTGTTCTAAGGTTCGGTCCGTTTGTTCGCCTTACCAGCCCCCTTGAGGCTGGATGCAATGCCTCCAGTGTGCAGCGAGTTTCTTTTTTTGGGCGTGTTTTAGGATAGATTCTTAGCTGCGTTTTTTTTACTACCTCGCCTAATGGTTTAATTAATTCCGATTCCTCTGAAATCCAAATTATTTATTTGACGAGTTGAGATCTTTTCTTGTCTTGCCAAAATTGTCTGCTTGCGTTCAACGCAGGTATTTACCATCGGGCGTCTTGACTTCGTGGATTGCAACCATTTGCGCCCACTTCCAGGCTTCCCTGCTCTAGGGCGAATTTTCTTTCTCGCATTACTTTTTTCGTCCTGACTTTCTTCCCTGTATCTGTCGTGTGATCGTTTGAACTTCGCCCCCGGTGCAAGTTGTCATCTTTTCTCCATATCAGATCGGAATATATCTTTGGCGCCGCTGAGCGCGTTTCCATGTATTGCTTCACACCCCAATCACCACCCAATTGCGTTTTTGCTAACAGGTTTTTTAGCCTACTGGTAACACGTCTTTTTTTTCCTTTTCTTGAACTTGGGCACGCATTATTTTTTTCACCATGGCTGGAGGAGCTAAGAAAGGAAAGGGCAAGTCCGGTAGCAAAAAAAATAATAAGAAGTCAAAGGCCCAAGAGGAGTCAGAGATTCAAACACCTCCACCTGCTGCACCTGATGTTACTATTCCTGAACCACAATCAGAGGAACAACAACCTGTTGAACAACAATCTCAGGAGCCACAGCTAGCTGAATCCCAGCTGCAAGAACAACAACAACCCGAACAGCCATCTGATCAAGCAGTGGAGCAAACAACTGACCAACAACTTGACCAACCCACAGAGCAGATCTCAGAGCAACAGCCTGAGCAACCAATAGACCAACCCTCCGAGCAAACAACAGACCAACCATTAGACCAACCCCAAGATCAGCCCCAAGACCAACAGGCAGATCAACCCCTAGACCAACCCCCAGCAGAGCAAGCAGATCAACAGCTCCCGGACCCGCAAGCAGAGCCACTGCAAGATCCATCATCGGAGCCACTGCAAGAGCAACCACTTGAGCAAGAGCTGCAAGACCAGCGGCCCCTTGACCAACAGTTGCAAGATCAACAACCAAATCAACAGCTGCAAGAGGAGCCACTCCTTGACCAACAGTTGCAAGACCAACCACCCCTTGACCAACAGCTGCAAGATCAACAACCTGATCTACAGTTGCAAGAGGAACACCCAGAGCAACTGCTGCAAGAACAGCAACAAGAAGAACAAGAACAACAACTGCAACTACAGCCAGAAGAAGCAATCGAAGCCGAGCCCCAACAATCAGAGGCTCCCGTGGAAGCTCCAGTAGAAGCCCCAGTGGAAACCCCAGTGGAAGCCGAGTCACCGTCAGCACCTGAAGTTGCACCTGAAGTCGCAGCGGAAGTTGTACCAGAAGTTGCCTCAGAGTCAATCCCAGAGACAGAGCTGGCGCCAGCACAAGAAGTGGAGCAGGAACAACCACAGCCCATTGCTGAGGAAGTTTCAACAGCACCTGAACCTGAGAAACAACCTCAACCACCGACCAATCCTGAAGAGGATGGTTCTGCCCAAGTGACTGCCCCCGACCTCTCCTCAAGTCAGCAGCTAGACGCGAGTGATGTCCAGCGGGACCCCGAAGTGCCTCAAGAATTACACCAAGAGGAACTAGGAGCACCAGAACATCCATTTGAGAAGGCCGCTGAAACGACTCCGGAGAATATCGACGTATCGAGGGAGCAAGTTGTCGAACCACCAGAGCCCACCCCAGTGACAGCACCACAGACCCCATTGTTCTCGACGGACCCAACCACAGCTTCCGTAGAGACCCCATCTGCTACGGAGACTCAATTCGCTGAGTTTGCATCTCCCACAAAGACCGACGCACCAGAGATTGAGTCACACGCAGCTCCTGTATCTGACCCCTCCTTTGAGGCAGTTGAGGCAGCACCTACTTCCCCCGCCCGCCAAACTACCCCGCCTGTGTCCAAGCCGGCTTCTCCTGTGCCAAAGCACGCTTCCCCCACACCTAGGGCTGTTTCACCTGTGCCTAGGGACGCTGCACCTACACCCAAGGCCGCTTCACCAGCTCCTAAGCCTGCTTCACCTGTACCTCAGGCAGCCCCACCTATGGCTGAAACTGCTTCGTCGATGCAGGAAGCCGAGCTTCCTGCGGAAGTCATCCCACCCGCACCAACACCCCCGCCGGTCGCTTCTGTATATCAAGAACCTCCGTCCATGCTACAGCATCCTTCACCAGCCCAGAAGATGGCCTCTCCTGTATCAAAGGCAGCATCGCCATTCCAGAAGGTTGCCTCCCCTGTCCAGAAATCCGCGTCGCCAAAAGTTACCAGCCCCCTCGCCCGCCACGCTTATATGTCACCGATGATATCCCCGCACGCTACGCCACACGCTACGCCGCCAGTACAGCCGGCAATGGCTCCTATGCACCATATGCCTCCTCCGAGTACTGCTCCTAGCGTAGCTAGCTATGCTACAGCTTATTCCCCCGTCATGACCACTGCTGGGTTTATGCCCCAGTATGCCTTCTATCCCCCGGGCATGCAACCCACCCCCCGGGGCTCTATGGAGCCCAGCACCGCGACAGCCTACCAGCATTTGCGCGATCTGACTTATGCCAACGGGAATGGATTCTTCGCCCCTCAAAACGGACATCACAATGGTCATAACGGTCACCATAAGGGAATGATGTCGCCTCCGGAGCACCCTGTTGAAGAACCAATTGAACTTCTGCAGAGAATTCAAGATGCCATCCCAGACATCAACCGCTTGTTGGGCAGTTATAGGAATACGAAAAGCAAGCTGCAAGCCCGCGAAGCTGAGTTTCAACAGATGAAGACCCAGCATGAGCAGGATTTGATGCACAAGGACTTCTACATTGAAGCTCTTCAGACGCAAATGAGGAAAACTGCCAATGAGGCGGCGGAAGAGTCCACCAAACTGAAGAACACGATCAACGAGCTTCGCATGGAGCTTGGAAATCTTGACGAGAAGCGGAAGGACCTTGAAGAGAAGCTGGAGGAATCCGAGAAGTCGAACGAGGAGCTGACACGGAATAAACAAGACCTCGAAGAGGAAGTCAGGACGCTTAACACCAACATGAAAGAAGCCCAAGAGGCTCATGAGAAGGAATGTGAGAGGCGCGAACAAGAGAAGGTGGACGCTCTTGCGACTCAGAAACGGGAAATGACCGAATCTTTCGAAGAGATCAAGGCCGAGGATGAAAAAGCAGCAGCAGAAGCTTTGGCTGCTCGCGAGAAAGAGCTGCTTGACCAGCAAGAAGCAATGAAGAATGATTACGAAGATCAGAAGCGACAGATGCAAGAAGCACACGACACATTGCAGTCGAACTTCGATGACAAAGTGAACGAATTAGACTCCACCAAGACTGATCTCGAGAACAAGCACAAGGAGCTCGAGGAGACTCGTGTGCAACATACCAATGAAGTTGAACTCCTCAACAACACCCATGCGGACCATGTGGCTGACATGGAGAGGCGCTGGGCCGATGAGAGGGGCGAACTGGAGCAGCGCATCACGGACAAGTGTGATGAGCTCGCCCACTGTGAGCGCGAAAAGCAGAAGGTGGAAGAGGATAATGTCGTCAAGGAGCAACAACTACAGGCAGCATCTGACGGCATGCGCCTCACCATTGATAATTTGGGCAAAGACTGCGATAGGTTGAGAAAGACCCTTCACAGCCTTGGAGAAGCCACTGACCTCAAGAGCACGAAGGGAGATCCATTCTTGTAAGTGTGACCTAGTGCATTGAGAATGTGTTTTAGTACTTGACTGTCTTTCAAAATTTTCCTTTTGTCTTCTTAATCTTCCAGACTGTCTTCTGTGATGCCTTTTTTACCGTTCTGGCCAGAACTGTGCCACGTTCATTTGTTTTCTTTTGTCCTTTTCGATTTTCCCTATAGAATTATGATCACGATGGTGACGAAGACTATGAGATGTCAATAATGCTATCAATTGTACCTGCTCTGATAAGAATTCTATAATCTAGTTTGGACTGCTTCGGCCAGCTTTCTCGTCTTATTGTTTCCTTGTCTAAGGAGCACTTTGCGTACCTTCCAATCGATCCTCCCAAGGATGTACTGTCCAAGATACCTCAGGAGCTACCATCCTTCCTTGATAATACCCCGGCATCGCGTGAACTGCGCTCCGCATACGTTCAACATATCATCACGAAGACTTTGACTTACCGAATCTTCCATCCGTTCCTTTTCACCTTGGGCAAGAGGTACGGGAAAGCGGACACTTTCTTCCAGATGCTCTCGATGGACATTCGACGCAAGTCTGTGAGACGTGAAGCCTTCTGGAGGCAACAGACGCTGAAAGCCGCGTACACGACTTCCGATGCCAAGCAGTCGATCAACGTTGTGGCCGCTGTGATCGTTGACGAGATCATCGACCACCTCAAGCACTTCGCCGACCCTAAACACATGGACACCCTTCATACAAGCGTGCGGAAGATTGTCAAGTTGGCCGCTGAGACGTGGAGACTTGCTCGTGTCGAACGGGAACTCATCATGGCCTCTTTCCCAGCGCCCGACTCAGAAGGCACCTCGAATGAGACCTGGGAGGAATATGGAACCCCGAAAGAAGGCTGTGTCGGCTCCAAGGAGGACCCCACTCGTCACGTCATTCTCCGGACTTTCCCTCGCATCATTCGGGAGGCAGCACATGAAGATTTTGCAGAAGACGAGGAGAAAGCCCTCTCCTGTATTTATACCCAAGGCAGTGTTTTGTACTCCGACTCCCCTGTGGTTATGGCTCGACGCCAAGAGCTGGCAAGGCGGTCCACGGACTCCCTAGTCGGTGGAGAAGAAAGGGCTCGAAGCGAGTCGAGAGGCTCTACACCCAGCTCCCCCAGGCGAGGTAAAGCAAGCTTCGATACCCTGTAGAGTGATTAGGGTACATTGGAAGACATGAGAGCTGCTGAAAGTATGAAGGGCTAAGCATCATATACCTGCCAGCTGTTGGCTGTACATCAAAAGCTTGTGTTACGTTTCTGGTTGTCTTGATTAATTCAGTGAGTTAAGTGATCTGAGCGCGGTGTTTTGGTTTGTTCACTCCTTTGCGACAATATACTTCTGTTCCATTATAGGGCAACTAAGCTCGAGAACAGAAAAGCCTTTGCCATTCTTTTAGAATTCTCTTTGTTTACCCTCTTCTTGTTTGACACTTTTTACCTTTCTTTTACTCTTTCTCTCTCTCTTTTTGTTTTTCGTATAGCATTTGGTGGGAGTTTGAGCGTGTTATTTTCTTCATTTCTTATTGTACTCCTTTCCTTCTTCCCTTCTTTCATTCCCTTCAACTTCTTCTTTTGAACTTACCCTCTGCATCCTGCAGTGTGACGGTTTTCATGATGTGTATTATTTGTTATGATTCACGCTCATCGGGATGATGACACTTCCTAATGTATGTGATGTCAGTTGACGAAAATGATCTGCAGTGCCTTTCTTCAGTTCCGATGACCTTTGTATCTATTTTTAATTGAGACTAGAGTATATTGCCGTGATGTCAATGGTCAGCGATATTGGACTGACTGTGCATTTAGTTCCCTCCGGCGTCGAGATCGCCCTGATCGCTATGGACTACAGAAAGGGGAAGAGCACAGCCACGCATGACTAGACTAGGATGGAGAGCAGAAAATATCCGACTTAGTTTTTAAAGCTTGTTCCGACCTCCAAATCCCATTTCTCGCGCAACAATCTGGGCTGGACCGAAACATCGTGCACAGCCCCAGGCCGGTTCTGATTGCTTGGCTAACCCAACCAACACGATGCGCCCGAGCATAATTAATTGGTCGATATGGATCGATGATCGATGTCCTGCCGTACCCTTCAGGATGCTTCTAGTAGTGGCATTCAGGTAAGTCAGTTGTGGCGCAGTCGTTTCGCAGCTAGAAATGTCCGCAACTATAATCATCACTCTATTCAGGTTAACCTTACAGAGGGCCGTTCATTGAACAAGGGTTCTTGAATCGATGTCCGGTCCGGTTCCTGTCCGCCCGTGTTGTGGGGGAGAAACAGAGCAACAGGAGTGGAGATTAGCATTTTTTTTTAGTGGACCAAAAAGATACCTTTGGAACCATAACCGACTGGTCTGTGGTTCATGATATCGAACACCTTTACACCAACCCTTTTTTTTTGGCTTTTTTCTCCTTTCATAGGGAGGAGGATCAAATGATTGTGTGATGCAAGCGCATCAGACATGGATGTAAATGGGCAGACCATACATCAGGTCCCGATGAAGATTACCTTTTCGATTCCCTTCTTCCTTCGTATCTGAATTGCGGAATGACCTTGCTCAAGGATCAGCATCTTACGGGTACTGAATATAGAACACTAAACGGGGCCGGGGGTTTGACCCTCTCTTGTCCTCGCATCCGGCCACAGCACCATTCGGGTCAACATTTTGATTATTGATGATCCATTGCTGACGGTGGTATCCTGTTTGTTGATTCGTGGTGAAAACCGAACAGTTACGTTCTTTTTCTTTCTTTTTTTTTTTTTTCCTTCTC
>ML733628.1:0-17548 GCA_009176405.1 Aspergillus novoparasiticus | reverse complement strand
ATGATCACAATAAAATAGTAGCATGAAGCTCCATAGGATCCATTCACCGTTCCTTTCCATTGGTGGTCATAGCGAATAGGCACGTCTCAGGTCCTCATGCAGAAACGACATCTTTCGATGAATAGGTGAGAAATCTCGCACTTCACGGCAAGACCATCTTGTTAGCTAGGTCGGTATATACTGCCTTGTGTTTTTCTAGAAGGGGGAAAGAAACTCTGACTGGGAAGACGTCAAAAAAATTCAAGAGCCTATATGCCAGCTATTCATCAACAACCTATTAAGCATGCGGTGTGTTACGCATATACCAAAGGCGTGATGCGGCAAATAAAAAAGGAGTCATTCCGCGGCTAGAGTTTAGGAGCACAAATAAGGGTATGCTTGATTTCTTTTCTTCAAAGCGTTATATTTCTGGCGGCCGCGGCGTATACGAGCGAGATTATCACTAGAGACAGTTCCTCCAAGGCGTATGCGGCATCTTGAAGCTCTAGACCTTGCCTGCCTAGCATGTTGAGCAGCGGTAAGTTGTTCCAATTCAGTACGCAGACTGACGGCTAGATGAGGCTGTGCAATACTGCCCTTTATCAACATATCAAGATTCCGCTTAAAGTCTTCGCCGCCTTCCTCAAGTTGTTTAATATTGTAAGCAACTGTTTTGAAACGTTGAACAGTTTTGGGCGTACTTCCAAAGGAGAACCCGCTTGAATGACTGGATATTGAAGGTGTTGAAGGCAGTAATTTAGGCAAAGTTTCCAGAACGATAGAAGGATTCCAGGGTACAATCCCTGCCTCACGGAATCCATGTAGAATAGTACGTTTCTTGAAAGTTTTAAGCCGAATAGATGATAGTGCGGCTAAAAAATCTTTCTTTGTAAAGTTGCCTCCACCAGTATAAGTTGCATCCGCAATAAATTCGGCGTGCCACTGTTTATAGGCGTGGAATACGCCTATATCTAATGGCTGAAGAAAATGACTCGAATGCGACGGTAGAAAGAAGAGAATAATCTTATTCTTCTCGCAATATGTGACAAATTCGTATGTAAGATGAGATCCATAGCCGTCACGGAGAAGAAGGCGATATCTACCTTTCTTCCTAGCTATATGTAGTAAATCTACGGAATATCTAAATCCATTGATATACAAGAGAATCTGTGAGATAGCCATTCTCAGAGACGCCAATATAGCTTCCTTTCTCAGTTGTATCAAGCCAGACTTCAAGAATACACTTCCCGGTAATAATAATGAATGGTGGACAGAGTAAACCGGTAGTCCTGATAGCCTCTATAACAGAGACATACTCCTGATTGGTATTACTACCAACATAGGCCTTTCTTCCCATCTCCCGTGTGACTATATATTGATCTTTTCCTATACCAATTTGGAAATCTGTCTCATCAAAATTCCAGATATCATCATCCGCAATCCCATACTCCTGGATCAGATGAGTATGGAGAGAAAACCAGCTTTCAATAGCTTCACGATCATGAGCTTTCTTACGATGAAGCTGAATAGCCATTCCTTTTCTTAAATTATACTGTGGATGACGAAAAAGCCAGCATTGAAGCCATTTTTCACCGACAGTAGGAGGTAAGGTAGTAGGATCATTGTGGGCTTCCTCAAGATCGCATTCGCACAATTTTGAACCATTTTAGGCCTCGGGGAAAGTCCAACCTCTTCCAGTATATCAATATATCGACTAAGAGCGAGATCTTGAGCTTCGCTTAGCCTTAAATTTGTTGGTGATCGAGTACTCCGAGAAACGCTGCGATGAAAGCGCCCAGACAGTGTTGTCCTAGGCACATGAAACTGACGCGCCATTTTCGAGATATTCGGTTTCGTTTATTAGTCAACGCGTCGAGAGCTTTTTCAATTCTATCCTCTATCATATAAAGATTATTAGATGTTTCGGTGGTGGGTAGAATACGTGTAGGACTAAATTTCGGATCTATTAAAGAATCTGCTCGCTGAGCCGTCCTGCTCGTAAGGCGCGACCCCAGAACTGGTGTAGGGGGCGGTTACGCTTAGGGGATACCCAACAGACAATGAATACGGAGGAGGGCACAGCCCAAAGGCCCTGGCGCAGATAGGCGGATCGGGCGAGGAAAGGGACCGGAACGAACACACAATGGATACAGGGGACTAGACTGCGACACGGTTTGGTTTGCGGTCTTAGGTTGAAGACCAAAACCAAAAACCTGCGGTTACGGTTAGCAGGGTGAAAACCGCAACCAAAACCGCAAACTTGCGGTTAACCAAAACCATAGTGCGGTTAACCAATGGTTAACCGCAAATGCATAACTTTCGAAAATCCTTCCTATTTTATTAGTCTCGTGATCTTTATGCAGCTATCTAATAATGCATTTTTACACCATGTTTTGGTTCTTACAGGCAGATTACGTTAATACTACTAATTGCCTTTGGAAAGTTTTTGAAATCGATTTGTATTCAAGTCTGACTAGGTATATTAAATAAGTATCGGTGTTAGATTTATCCAAAATACTAAGTGGGTAGTGGTATATGTGTGGTTATGGATACTTTTGAGACTTAGTCGGCTTTGTTGCGGAAATATATATTGAACACTCTAAGGGAGTTATTCTATTTCTGAGTAAACTGACATTTGAACATCGATGCCTCCTAATTTACCTCCAATGATAATTTATCTTAGATATAATTTAAAGTTAGCCAAAATTAAGTTTTTTAATGATTTTTAATTGAATATAATCCTATAAAAAATAGAAGTAAATTATGAGTTTTAATAATCAGTTAAAGTAGCATATGGTTAGTCTGCGGTTCGTCTGCGGTTCGTCTGCGGTTAGTCTGCGGTTAGTCTGCGGTTTGTGGTCTTTGCGGTGACCTTGCGGTTACCCAGCGGTTATCCATTGGTTAACCAAGATATAACCGCACTACTAGATAGTGGGATCCAATTAGCTTACAGGATTAACCAGCAGACTATAATTGCTTTTGATATCTGTTGATTCCCCTCGGTCGCAACTTATTCTCTCTCATCCCAAAGCGAATCCCTAGTAAGTTTCTTTTTCTCTCTACCAGACCCCTTCTACTTCGGCCTTTCCTCATTATGGCTTATTCCCAAGTATCTGGTTTTACCGATCAGTTTTCTGAGACTGACTTTCTACAGTCAGACGATCTACCTACCCTTAGCAATACCTGCCGAACAGCCACTTCGGTTTGCCCTGTCTGATCCTCGCCAGTCCTCCCAACAGCTAGCGCCATCCTCATTAAAACGTATTGGTCCTCGGTTCCACCAGATCTGGATACTCTACGATACAAATTCTGACATGGAGCAATCCCGCTTACAATTCACAGAATGGTGGCTGCAGACTGAGTTTGGAGTAAAGAAGGATGCTAAAGCTTCGATCGGCTGGGATAATAAGAAAAGATCAAGTGTTTGGGATGAATTCGACCAAGTTGCACACGAGAAGACTGGCGAGCCAAAGATCATATGCAAGCGCTACCATATTACCCTTGCTCATCCCCAGTTACGCCGCCGGGGAGCAAGCCCGATGAATACGCATCTTAAAAGTACTACTTGCAAGCCTGGGCTGCAAAGAAGAGGGATTGATCAGCTACTACTCCAATCGGTCAGTTTGAACATCATCTCATTCATCTACCACTATTTACTAACTCTCTTTTTATTCAGCCCCAGACTCAATCACTACAGTCCTTCTCTGAAGATCTTCTTATCCATCATCTTCTCCAGCTTATTACTATTGCCCGACTCCCATTTCGTATACTTGAACACCCTGAGTTCCAACAGCTTTGTGATATTATTCAACTATCTCCTTCTAAGATTAAGCTACCCTCTGCTCGGTCTATTCGTCGTCGGCTAGACCTTGAGATTCAACAAGGACAACAGAGTGTGCTCGATAAGCCACCACAAGGAAGCAGACTCTTAATTGCATTAGACTGCTGGACATCACCCTTTTCGCAGGCATTCATAGCAATTACTGGCTATTTTGTTGATAATGACTGGGAGTATCGCGAGGTCCTTCTTGGGTTTGAGCCACTACATGGTTCACATACTGGAAGCAATTTAAGTTCCGTCGTTATCAATATTCTTGAGGACCACCAGATCACCGATCGGATATTATCTATCACGACAGATAATGCAACGAATAACAATACTATAATTAATAGTATCCAAGAAGAGATCAAGGTACAAGGAATTGGTGACACAGGGGTCTTTTGAATTCCATGTCTTGCCCATGTGATTCAGCTGAGTCTTAATCAATTACTAGGTAAAATAAAGGCAGTACCTATTAATGATGAGACTGAGATTGAGTGGTCGGATGAGCGTGCATACTCAACACATCATAAGCGCACAAACAGAGAAATAGTTGATACTCTGAACAAGGTAAGTCTCCCTTCCTCTCTTTTACTATAAGATCACTGACCTCTCACTCTATATCTAGATTCGGAACCTTGCTATCTTCATTAATGCAAGCCCACAGCGCCGCGAAACCTTTTAGGCCTTCAGACCGAAGAGCCTTATCTACTCCCTATTCAGGATGTCCGTACACGATGGAATTCTACCTTTCTAATGCTCGGCCGTGCAAAGCGGCTACAGGAGACCTTTAAAAGATACTGTCAAACCCATGGATATCCCCAATTCCAACTTGACAAAGAGGAGTGGCGCCAGGTCGACTATCTACTTTGTATTACCCAGCCGTTCTTCAAATTCACTACTGCTCTTTCAAAGTCAAAGGATATCACTATTCATCTTATCTTTAGCATCTACAATAAGCTCTTTAGTCACCTTGAGACCTCCGAAGAGCAGCTTCGCCGGAAGAGGATTCCCTGGAAGCAAACTATGCTTCAAGCACTTCAAGCAGCAAGGGAAAAGCTCTCAGAGTACTATAAGATGACTGATTATGAGTGCTATGGTGATATTTACGCAATTGCAACGATTCTGGCACCTTCAAAGAAGCTTCGCTTCTTTAAAACTAAGGATTGGCAAGGTGATATTGACTACGCTAGACGATACCGTAGTCGATTAGAAGAGGAATTCTGGTGTTATAAGAGACAGCTTTCAGATCACAATAGCCCTCTATCACCTAGGGCTTTAGCTGGTTCACTTAATACCGTGGATGAGATTGAGATGCTTTGTGACTCCCAGAATACTCTCCAACCGGAGGAGCCCCAAGGGAACAATGATGACGAGCTTGATCGCTATCTTGCTAAAGGTAAGCCCTGATCTATCCGCTAAGAAACTTTGAGTGATTGAAACTAATAAGCTAGGACTAATATCTCAACATCCTCGTATGTTCTGGAAGGAGCACCAACAAGAGTTTTCAATTCTTGCAGCCTTTGCATGGGACATTTTGTCTATTCCTGCTAGTGGTGCTGGTGTGGAGCGTCTGTTTAATTGTGCGCGTGATATCTGTCATTATCGACGTGGGCAATTAAAACCGGAGACAGTTAAAGCGCTGATGCTTCACATGTGTGTAACAAAATTCGAGGTTGAACAAAGGGAGATTGATTTCACTAAACAGCTCATTTCAGTTGGGGAGTCAGCTCTTCTTGAACAGGAGAGAGGCTCACTACCACCTCTCCCTCCTCTGGATCCTATCAGTGATAGTGGGGAGGCCGAAGATGGAGATATAGTGACTGAGATCCCCTCTCAGCTACTACAGCCCCAAGCTCAGAGTGAAAATACTAGACCCAAGAGACCTCGGAGTAGAAGCACTCAATCCCAGGAGAATGAAGTCATATATGAACCGGCTGATCTGGAGAATACACAACGACCTAGTCGAGTACGGAAGAAGACCAGGATGCCAGAAGGATTTGAAATTGGAACCCATAAGTGTATAATAAATTAATGAAGTGCATTATATATTAAATGAATTATTTACCAAAAACGTTGACTTTGGTAAGATACTCTATACTGACTAGATACTGGAAAAATACCAAAAAGACTGCATAAAAAATCATCTGACCAAATGGTCACGAGGCTTAGCCTGTTTGCTATGTTTATCTAACCATTGGTTAACCAAAACCGCATTGCGGACTTGATCCGAAGACCAAAACCAAATGGTTTTGGATATGGTTGCGGTTAACCACGGTCTTTGTGGTTAGTGCCGCAGTCTAGTCGAACCAACTGTCGATTCTATTTCAGATCTGAACTAGATCAAATCTCAGCCAGAGTAAGAGCGGAAAAAAAAGACCGATAAGCTTTGTATTTTCTAAAGTATGATTAATACTTGGCGCAAACAAATAGATACTGCTCATTAAGGTTCTAGACCAAGCCATAATGTCTTTGGGCCACCATGGCCAACCCAGAAACAAGCCAGAATCAAACGTCCCTATATTGTGGAACTACATAGTAAATATTAACTTTCAACGTGATCGATTGTAACTGTTATATAAGTTACTATTGCTTTCTTTGGCGGCTTTCCGCTGCGAGTCGGGACCCCAATCCGCGATTTGCTGAAGGTCTACGTTTAGTTCTAGCTCTGCCTTCCCAACGAATATTAGATTAGAGCGAAAATAATGGACACTTAGCAAGAGAAATGGTAAGAAGCATAAACTTTGTTGTTTTATCTTTTTTCTTTCGATTTTTCGCTCTTTTTCCGCAACTCCCGGGGGTGGGGAAGGGAAGGTAACTTTTAAGTTTCAGTATTCAAACCTAGATTGTCATGTAACAGCCTGTGGTAGTTTTCTATTGGAAGTGGAAAATGTCTGGTATTTGCAGGGAGTTTCATAATACCATACCCAGATGATCTGTCGGTTACAGGGCGGTTGTTCTCAGCAAGAGGCTACCTCCACGATTTTTGCCGTCATTATGATCTTTTCGAGAAACTGTTCCTATGAATGATTCTATTGTCGGCACTTATACATAACTTATTTTATGTATTAAAGCAATTTCTCGGCAGAGCATAGAACCAACGGAGTCCTGAAAGCATCAATGAAGCGGAAAGCATTTGGATATCCTAGTAAGTAGTTCAACAAAAGGCTAGTAGGACCGGAGGGGACTATAACTTACACCATTGGACAGGAATGCACATTTATCGTACAGTTCCCCCAGGTGGGATGATAGGATCTCCGTTAACGACTGTCACATAAACTTCTATACTGAAAGGGTGCCGGTCAATCGAAATGTGATACAGCCAATCATTGTTTAAAAAAGGCCAGAGACTTGTACATATTCTTTAGCTTTGTGGCACAGAGAGTAATATGTTGTGATAGGACACTTATGTTCTCATCCTCCAAAATGGATTGAGAATCTCAGGTGCAGATTGTGCTTTGCCCAAAACCAGCATGACGGCACTTTACTGTAATTTTAAGCAAGACCACGCGGTTTGAACCCACAGTTAACGTTTTAACTTGGAGCAACAATCAGCCAATAACTGTAATACGAGCTATATGCTGTCAGTAAAAGGTTCGGCTAACCAGAAAATTTAAAGGCTTGGGCCTAACGTCCACGGTTCAATCGGCGACAGGTAATTACGCATAACGTCACTTGGTAAAGTTTATCTAGCAGGTCACGGCCCAACATCCTATGGGAAACCAAGTAAAATAGTAATAGTAACAAAGCTGGCTTGTGGGGTAACTAATCTCAAACTGGAAGTCAAAACTTGCGCTTGCTGGTTCACAAACTCAACTACCTTGCAAAGCTATATTAATACGATAATTTTGGTTTAAACCAATAATTTCCCAAAGTAGCCCCAATTTTGGGCTCCTTTCCGGTGCAGGAGTTGAGGCACATAGAGGGCCTGGTCTTGATGGACTGCCATTCAATCACTACCCAATGCATTATGATATGTACCTGTGACCACTGTGCGGCAAAGTTTTCCGGTTAAGTGAATAACCAGACGGCCAACAGCGCCACCACCAAGCCCGTTCAAACCCTCCTGTTGGCTACTATTGCCCCTATGAAGGTAGCAGTCCGAATTGTGGCAAATGAAGACCTAAAACGATAGACGCTTTTGAAGAACCTACTCCCATTATTCATAACAAAAATCAGGAATTCCATGACTCACGTGATGCTGAGGTAAATGGTTCGAAAGATACTTGTGCGACTCCAAAAATGGAACATGCATTAGGATACCGCTCGATGGAATCCTTCTATAAAATAAATTATATTTGTCGCTCGTAAATGCCATTTTGTTCTGAATCTACCCACCCAATAGGTACAGCTCATTGTCCCATCGAGTTTAGACCTTATTAGAGGTTCGCATTTGCCAATCGACGCAAATAGTAGTTTAAACTTTACCAATACTTCCTGCCTTGAGAAACTCATGTCCATCCGACATATAGCTTTTGTAGCCCTAGTTTCCAGAGCTTACGAATCTCCAGGCAATATCTATGCAAATCAAACAACCAAACTTACAGTGTATCTATATCCTCCGAAGATTGGGAAAAAACTTCTGTAAAGATATTAGTTGTATGTAAAATTATGGTAAGCTCAGATTCTAGGTATTATGCTCAGACAAAGTATATTGACCAGGATTGGAAGGAACTACAAAGGCAGATAAACTGGTAGCCACTGAATAAGGTGTCTTCTCAGAAACACGTGCGCAACGAGAGACGCCTCTACTCCTGAGAAGCCTCAAGAAGTAGGCACCAACGTAAGACAAGGCGGTGTATGTCCTGAGAACCTACATCTGGGGCATGCCATCTTACTACTCCGGGTATATTTGGACTAGATAGATGGCTTTCTTTACCATTACCATAGAGCCGTCACTATTAAGGCTATTCTATGGAGCACAAGACTTTCGGTTCTGTATATTCCTTTCTGTCGTGAACAATGAGTTGTTATATAATCCTGATATAGGAGATAAGTTATATTTCAAGAACATAAGGTCTTCAAACACTCACCATTATATTGCAACTTCCTTCCTATAACCAGTAGAGATTTCCGTCCCAAGGGTCTTGATCTGGTGTACAGAATAAGGCTTACAATCGCTTGATAGTATCATGTGTTGAGGTTGATAGAGTTGTTAGCATTCCCAAGTCGTGCGGAAGCCCGATAAGAACTGTTTCCTGGTTGGATCATCCTGCCTTCCAGCCCAACAAGGGCAACCAGCCGAATCCGCTGTCAAACTATATGTGGGAACTAACTAGGAGTAATCAATAGCGAGATATTTTAACTATTCAGATCCTCGCCCTGTTAATGAACGAACTCCGCCCAGAACCATGTTTATATAGAGTTACAATACGGTACGATCTCGACGCACCGAGTGACCTAGTCTTATAATCTGCAATGCAAGCTCGATACGTGGCCCTTAAGGCTCCAACCGTGTTATGACTGACCCCGGAGAGAAGGCGAATGAAGAGAAATGTATCCAACATATTCTTTCTCAGACAGATTGGCGCCCGTGGTATTAGCTGATCGTTTCCAACTGTTATCATTTAGCCAAGGACTTCCGGTGATATATGGCAACCCATAATACTGGATCAGATATTTTTGAGTGTGATGGTGAGAGGTTATTCTCCGAACTCCGAGCGTAAATTTTCGACGAACAAAACCGATATCAAATCGAGTTAAACTACTGTAGGTAAAACTTGGACGCCTAGGATTTACTGAGGTACGTAGGAACAATAGCAGCCATCAAGGGATGGCAACCCAATAAAAATAATCGCAGTGGCGTATGGACCCACTATGTCCAATAGCCCATACACTAATATATGATACGCGGGTTTGATTCGCATGTGTTGCCGTGCATTTACCCGTGTATTTGTTAGTGAATCCTTCCAAATAATACGTTATTTGCCACTTTCCTGATCATGTCCTGTCACCCTTGGCCCGAATAGAGATGCTCCCACTCGATCTATCTTGTCAATGTTGGTGAACTTTGGGATCTGTACTGACCAATTGGCATGAGCGGCCAGAGGGCGGAAATCTCGGACGTGGGGAAAGCCCAAAAATTGGGACTCCCTTGTGTTTGCGAATTGGTTTCCCTAAGATTCACTGTGATTAGATCATGATCCTTAGGTATTTATGAGTTTACGTTTAAATATGACCCACTTTAACCAACCTTGAAGTATAGCCACTGACATCATTGCCGATTATCGCAAATTACATGTTGAGTCTAGACTCTGGTTGGTTTTGCGATCGCGAATAGATCGTCTGTTATACATCGGTCGCTGGTCTAACTGTAACCATCAAATCCACAGCCCGATCCGCATCTTTTCGTTTTAAAATATATGGGCGGAGCAAAGAAACAATCTAACTTCATTAAAAATATCCAGTCCTGTGGGCAACACGGAAGACAGTAGCGCCCTAGCACATCATGTATTTCATTGTCTCAAGTTTCCTTCTTTATGCTCTGACGGCAATCCATGCACTGCCTTTCACCCAAGATCCCGCTGATGAGCAAAAGAATAACTGTTCTCCCATCCATCTTTTTGTCGCACGGGGCACAACAGAGCCACCTGGGGATGGCATGATGCACTCACTTGCCCAGCGGATCATCACTGATCTGGGGTCAGATAGGGCAGACCGGGAAGCGATTAATTACCCGGCCACGGGCCTGGGAAACTACACCGCGTATATGAACTCCGTCCGTAAGGGCAGCGAAGCGATCGCCCTACAAGTGACCAACTATGCCAACCGTTGCCCAATCTCCAAGCTGGTTCTTCTAGGCTACTCGCAGGGTGCTCAGATAATAGGTGATGCTCTCTGCGGAACGGAGCTGACGAGTGCCAGCCTTGGCGGCTCCGCTAGCGGTACAAGTAAGGGCCCTACCAGTGCGTCAGATACTGTACAGGTATTATATTAATTTATTTATTAGTCTCTGCAATTGTCCTCTATGGAGATCCGTCTTTTCGGACTGGGGAACCGTATGACAAAGGAACGTCCACGTCCAGCGGTGTAAGTTACATACTCATATTGTTTGCAGTCTTGCAAGTCTTCTGCTCAGTCACTTATTACAATATCCCAGATCTTCTCTCAGTCAAGGCCACCTGGAAGTTGTCGGTTCTATGCTGCGCTGATAAGATCCTACTGTGATGCAAAGGACGCATTCTGTGCCAGCGGCAAGAGCGATATCGTTCACACGGGCTATTTTATAAAATACAATAGCGATGCAGCCAATTTCGTTGATTTCCTGGTCACCTAGATGGCGAGACCAAAGAATAAAGGCCATAATACTTATAGGATAGCCTCTCATTTTATTCAACGTATCATATTGTTTGTGCAAATACGGTTGAGGTTGTGTAGGAGCAAGAAGGTAATGGATCAAGGATACTTGCTAGCTGCTGAGAGATATATGTCAATATAGCTCACTAATGGATCCTGATAATTTCGGAATTTCTTGTAACCGTCAACATACTAGCTTATCTCAGAGGCCCCCAACGGTTAAGACCTCATGGCATAGTCGCCTTATGCGGAAATTGCAACCATCCTCTAGCGGGCAGGCCGTCTGAGTAAAATGCCCTGAAACTGCCACGTTTCGACTAACTCTAGATGCCAGTATCATCCTAGAAAAGCTTGATACAACCCAAAATTGCCAGCAAATTGATATATTGCCAGACTTCAACTATTAAACACATCGGTACCCCCAATTGCCGATCTATATCAGGAATTCTATCTCATCTCAAAGGTTAAATGTGACCTACTCGTTCAGCTCTCGAATGTTTCCCATTAATACTTAGAGATACTGAAACACGGTCACTTGATATAGAAACCAATGGTGAATCTACTAGGTTTTTAAATAGAGCTCCTGCTCAAGTAGTCAATGCATAAGCGGCCCAAAGTATGCTGAAAAGAGAAAGATAAACATGACAATTGAGAATAAGTCAAGGATATCAAAAGAAGCCACGTACAGTAATACTAGCCTTCTAACAGGGTCCCTTCGGTACTTTGGTCGAGCACTTTGCTGGTATGACACCAGGAAGACATTGTCAAATTATTACATCAACTACGAACTTTTAAAACTCCTATACTATGACGTCATACGTGCCGGTCGCCACAGGAGGCCACATGTGACAAGTAAACCAAGATTGAAACCTCTGCACAAAGGGTGTATTCAAATGAATGATTGTTGTGGTTTCAGGGGAAGGAGGACAGAATGAAGTTATATCAGCTACACCCACGTAGCTTACTGAGGACCGGATGCCATTCCAGTAGATTCTCGATTCTATGGACGGCTATGTCGCATCTATCTACTGTAGTAATATCTAATGGGTCAGCCCTTCAGGGGTTGAGTTGGTGATCGGTGCAGGCGCTAGAGATCACGGGTTCTCATATAGTTCATATCGATGATCAGCCTGCTCACCTTACTGGTAGGCTCTGGAGGGTTCCCTGTATACGAGTCGGTCGACGCTAATTCATCGCTGAAGTAGCCGCGGCTACCAAGTCGATTAGGTGTGGGTGGGTCAGTGGTTCCCAAGGGACAATCAATTTCCGTCAACTGGACGATCAAAATGGCGAGATTAGAGATACGATGCATTAAATCCGAGGGCGCTCTTGTTCAGCATTATGTCAGTATTTTCTAGAACTTCCCCTGGGATTTTAACCTTTGACCAAGCCCACCGGGAAATAATAGATGGGGACAAGAATTGTGCGTTTACTTTGCTACAATTTCTGATGCAAAGCCAAAGAAGACCCTTGGTACTAGTGACTATAAGTCAGTAAGAAGAGCGTAGCAACCAGTGAGAAGCGCATTCAGAATATGAGTCGAAGGCAGTAGTGCATCATGTTCAGCAGGCGCGGTGAAGCGTTGGCCATAATTGCGTTGCACTAGTCGATGCCTAACCACTTTAGTCAATGGGATATATAGTGAGTAAGGCGATCATCCATGGAAGAAAGTGGGCCCTGAGCTTAACTGCAGATCTAATTTAATCGAAGCACTCTCAAACCGTGGCTGAAACATCCTTGGAAGGTTGCAGTCCCACGGTAGTTGTCTCGGCCATAGTCGGCATACATGTACCCAAGCTCCACTCCGGTCGCTTGTAGTCAATGAGAGCTTACGCGGGTCACTTAGTCAGGTCCCATGGTTCTGAGCCGCGGGGCGTAGTCTGAAAAGTGGAGTTACGGCAGATGCACGATGCGCGTTACCGGATGATGCACAGAACCCCTATGCCAAGGAACATATATCAGACTAGTAAGGCGCGTAGCCCATATGAACAGCTTGTAATGGATTGTATACTAATAAAATCATGAATCAAGATTGTCTTCCCTGGACGAACGTGTCAACATATCGCTCTATATGCTCGTTGAACCAATCCTGGGGAACATGAGCAGCGCAGCAGCTGACAGTCGCAAACGACGGGCGGCGAGAGCCTGTCTTGCCTGCAGAAAACGAAAGACACGGTGTGATGTTGCACGGTCAGGCATGCCTTGCAACAACTGTCGTCTGGACGGTGTGGAATGTGTCGTGATTAAAAGCCGTAGAGGAAGGTACGTCGCCCGTACGAAAGTTCATATGATGTCTCGACCACTGTTCTGAAAGCTTTGGTGCAGGAGGAAGTCATACCCCCGAGAGCCTAATGCAACCTCCTCCTTCCCGCGGTATTTGTCTCCGGTAGTGGTCGACATCGGCGGGGATCAAGCGCAGGACCTGAGACCTGACCGGAGGCCCCGGCTTTCAGCTGACGGTGCTATCACCGAAGGCAATGGCGAACAGAAGTTCAGTAGCTCACCTTCCACCCCCTCTGGTACGGTTTCCAATGTGCCTATACTTCAGTGCCAACCCTAATGGTCAATCAGCTCTGTCAATTGCATCGCACGATGTAGAGAATCGTGCATCATCCTGGCCGCAATATGTTTGCCCGACTCCATCGCAGTGGACACCAAATCAGATTGATTACCTCCAGCAAACTGGGGCACTAGCCTGTCCCCCACTAGGCCTCTGTTATGCTCTCATATCGAGCTATATAAACTGGGTGCACCCCTTCTGCCCCGTCGTTGATCTGCAGAACTTTTTACCCCGTGTCGTTCATGTGGATGGTAGTTGGGGCAAGGTCAGCCTGCTACTGTTGCACAGCATAATGTTTGCCGGAGCTTCTTTTGCTCCGCTCTCAGCGCTCCGCCATGCCGGGTACGACTCTCGCCTGTCCGCCAAGGCCGATTTCTATACCAAAGCCAAGGTACGACTAATCTACCCTTTTACTCTACTGTAACCCCAATAACTTGAGTGCCAGTTACTCTACGATTTCGGATACGAGTCGGATCGGGTTCGAGTCGTGCAGGCATTGCTCCTCTTGTCCTACTGGCAGGACAAGCAGGACGCTCTCCAGAATCACTGGTACTGGGTCGCCCTGGCCAATGTTGTGGCTCGCAGCATTGGGTTGCATCGAGACCCTGCCGAAAGCATGGCTGCCGAAGACCAAGGCCTGTGGCGGCGCCTGGGGTGGACCTGTTTTGTCCGTGACAGGATTATATCATTGGGCGTGCGGCAGCCGCCTACGATTGAGCTACGGCAATTCCATGTCAGCATGTTAGAGACCGCCGACTTTGGTATTTCCACCTTGTCTCACGAGATTCTGCAGCTCTTCCCAGACTGCGAAATACTCCACAAGCCAGAGATTCAAGTTCCCCTTGCCCAGGTATATATCGAAAAAGTGAAGCTGTGCATCGTTCTCGATGGCGTTTTCACCACCAAGTATCACGAGGTTGCCCCGCGACATGGTGTTGCCAAGGAAAACGCCGTGGTGCTCTTAGACAGGGAATTAGAGAAACCAGAAAACATGAGTAGTCAGCACAGCGCACAGCTTCAAAAATGGCAGGACGAACTTCCCAGTGTTGTTCAATGTGGAGCCAGCCCAATGCATGCACTGACCCAAGGCGATCAAGTCCTCCGTTTACATCAGTCGCTCCTTCACATGTTATACCATACAGTGTTCTTACTACTTTATTCGCCCCGGGAAGTGCTCAACGCAGCCCCGTCAAGCTCAGTGCGGCGCTGCATGCGTCTGGCATCAAGCTCGATTGCTCACACCATGGAGGATCTACAGGGTCATGATCTTGTGCGGTTCCTGCCATCCGCAAGTGTGACCATGATTGTAAATGCGGCGGTGACAAACGTGTACGAACACAATACGGCACAGGGACCCCACAGGGAGTGGTGTATTCGGCGCTTCTTGGACTGCATTTGGTATCTGAGGCAGTTGCAGGATATCCATAAGTATGCTGCTTTTGGTGCTGAATTTCTGATCCGTGCAGCAGATAAGCTCAAACTCCCAATCCGTTTACCAACTGAGCCACATCCCTTTGAATTTGGTGTCTGGGAACATGCGCATAACCCCGAACGTTTCTTACGCGCAGACCTTGATGACGATTCAAATGTTATATCGGAAACGTCGGACTCGGTGCATGATCCGCACCAGCCAATGCCCCATGGGCCATTTAGTGGTACGGCGCTGGCGCAACGGTTCGATAACCCCGCGGCACAGTATGAGCTCGGCTGGGATGAATACACTATGCCCTATCCGTATGATTCGTATGATATGTTGTTTTCTGATGCCTTTGGTACCACGTTTCCTGCCGCACTGTTGGATAGCTGGGTGGTGGAGCACTTCGAGCCACTCGTGAACGAATGAAGCAAATCGTGTCGGATGGAGGAATCGTTTAATACTTTCGGCTATTATTTTAGGGATATTTAAATTCTATGGCCGCCATTTATGAGGGACCTTGAACGCCCCAATCCCACTTGAATGCTGGTGCCACTATCCCGCATGATATCTTCGAGGAACGCATCACGAGCTCCACTAACCCATCATGTTACTAGAAGAATAGTGAAAGTATAAAAGGAAACAGGCTAGCTTGGGTAACAGAAAGTAGCCTGTGTATAGGGAATTCACGACCAAGCTGAGGCTTTGAATAGATAAACAAGGGGAACCCGCAAAGTATGTGTATCTCCTCGTGAACTGGTGTTATGTCGAAGTACTATATAGGAAACGCTCATCTGCTCTAATAACGGACCTGTCTTTTTTCCCAACGCGTAATGTTTCGGCCTAAGGTGGTTTCGACGTGCTTGTCGCCACAGCTGTATGTAAGCTATCCTTGGCCTTAAGAAGAAACACACGCAGTACACCGCCAAGCCGGTCAATATGCCAATCAGTGTACCGAATACTGCAGTGGGAGCTACAGTGAGGAGTGGACGTGTAAAATAGTCTCGATTGTGCCGCAGCCCAGGCGATGTTGCAGCAGTATAATAGCCATACAATTCATAAAGTTGCTTTAGAATACTCTCCGAGTATGTGACTACTACACTGCGTTCATGTCCGTGATATTTAGTAGGACCCATGCCAGCGATTTCGGAGATTACTTAAGGTCAGGGCTACAGTGTCCCCCAGGACGCAGAATTCAAATCTTCGAGATGGTCTTCGTCTCCATGTCACCTCGAGATCCTTTAACTGTGACGGCATTAGACAATAGCCTCTTGCTGCCTTGACTGAAGATACGTACCTGTAGTAACAACACATTTTTACAAATGTAGCTGTTGTGGTAGATGACGTCAACTGCGACGATCCGTCTCTAATCTCACATAATGGATAGCGAACACGTGTACGGAGGCTGGTGGGAGGAAGGAAGACCACTCATTGGGTCTGCCATGAGCGTAGCTGCTGATAGGTTGACTATCTTTCTATAGTCAAATTAATATACCCCAACAATCCTGAGAGTAGGATGCTATGCGACTAAGTACAGATGATCATCCGATTCGGCCTTATCTTCTCCCATCATAGTCATGAGATAAAAGTGAACCTGATGGGAAATGGCGACAGAAGTAGGAAAGAAAGATATAGGAAGGTTATGTACTTCGTGGCTACCGCATAACGTAGGGGCGAGTCCCTCACGCGGAATACAGCTAGCAGCAAATAGATAATATATACGGATGCTAGATACTGTAAGTATAGATAGTCGTGTCCCCGCATATCGCCCTGAGGCGAGGATTCGGTCTATGAATCATCATCATCATCATCGTCTATATTGTTCATACCTGCTTATTGTTTCAGATTGCATAATGTTCAAAGCGTGTGCCTTGGAAAAATTTAAGCTCTGCGGCTCTGCAGTCACAACTAGGCCACCATGTAGTATGTATTGTGTAAGCCATGTTGGGAGGGAAAAGACAAAAAAATTCTATACTGTATTTATATATACGGAGACGATTATTCAATACAACAAGAACTGGATGAGGCAATTAAGAGTTCACTCGGGAATTTCCAAGTACTGTATATCGAAGAAAGTTCCAACTGACATGGCCAGACTCCCGAAATTCTGTACTGTACCATAGTAAACTTAGGGGTCAAAAGTCTGACTACACCCGCCATTTCGGCAAAAAATGCAATGAATTCAAACTCGACTTTCTCAACCAATTTAAATGATATTAATCTACAAATTGATTATATGGATTCCCATATCAGTACTTTGTATACCAGCCGCGTGCTAGGCGTACAGCCTGAAGTCTGCGTGGCATAGAGCGAATAAGGCGATCTATTCGCTCCTGAGGAATAGCCCACCAAGCAGCTTGAATACTCTCCCTAAATTGCGTCCAATCAATCTGTGATCTGCCGCCTAGAAAGAGCTCTGGATAGAGCTCTAAAAGCTTCTTTTTAAGCAGGTTCCAGAGGTGCTCAATAGGATTTAAAT
>ML733627.1:0-17770 GCA_009176405.1 Aspergillus novoparasiticus | reverse complement strand
GTCACCCGTGCATCTCGTATGCCAGCCGGCCATCACCTGGCTTATTTTCCTCCGCAGGTTACGCTATCACAGTTGCTACCAGACGGTACTGATATCTTACATAGCCCCGGTGGACCTTTTGAGAGGCGTCTATGGGCCGGTGGGAGTGTGAGATTTCCTGCCACAGGTGGTCTGATTCTCAACGGCGCCCGAGCTGTCTGTATCGAAACAATTCGTGACGTAATAGTCAAAGGACGTCAAGGGGCAGAGAAAGTAATAGTTAAAATAGAGAGGCGGATGGGCGTGGTACGGGAGGGGGAGGAGGAAGGCAGTATCAGAGAGCGGATATGGAAGGAGGCCGAAGACGAAATTGGGCATGCTACGATTATTGAAAATAGGAATCTGGCTTTTATGCGGAAGAAAACACAAGATGAATTGAACTTTGACAGGATGAATTTTGATAACTGTCAGAGAGTCATAAAACGTGCGCAAGTTCATCCAACGCGCCCCAAAAGTACATGCTGACACATTTTTTTTTTTATTTCAAGCACCTCCTAGCCCCGAATATCGCCTTAAAATCAAGCCGACAAGGTCATTACTGTTTCGCTTCTCTGCTCTTACATTCAATGCTCATTCCATTCACCTGGACGAGGCTTATACTCAGAATGTAGAAGGTTTCCGGAACCTCCTTGTGCATGGACCGTTGACTCTGACACTATTGCTCACTGTCCTTGAAGCACATCTCGCCAAGTCTGATCACACCATCAGGGAATTTGACTATCGAAATGTGGCTCCTCTTTATGTCGATGAACCTCTAACCATTTGTGGCAAGCCGAAGTCTGGAAAGGAAAATGTATGGGATGTATGGATTGAAGGAAAGAATGGAGGCCTGGCAGTACGCGGTACTGCTTTTACAAGCCCAGTGTAAGGAATGGGCTTCGCGTCTTTAGATCACCACGAGCACCGTCCCGATATAAAGTTTCTCGGCATATGCTAGTTCACCACTTGGGTAAGGCACTCTATATTCATGTTTCCAGCTGATGTAAAACCGCGAGAATGAGCAAAGCGCTGGTATAGAAGTTCGGCCGTCATGCTACAACACTGATCTCTTCCACAACTATGCAGCCTAAACCATTCATTCATCGTCAAACTATTCATCTAATCATCATTAATGCGAGATTTCATACAGTGGATTTATCCACGGTCAAGACAATGTTTCAAAGACGTCTACTCTGCGATGTGGATTTAAGAACAGAGGTTACATTTAGGTAAATATAACGTACAATACAATATCGACTCCGGAGTATTATCCCTTTATCTGGTATTGTGATCATGCTACCTTGTAGGTAAAGTATGTCCTTCACCCGGCTATATGCGTGTACTAGTGGATTAAGCCACCGCATCAATAATACCAGCTAGTACTATACATAACTATATTTTATGCAGCTATACGGAGGCGTGCACGGAAAGTCGTCGCCAGGTGGCCAAACAGCACGTGAGCTCAAACCAATACTAGAGCTTGAAGGCTTAAGAGTGAAAAATGCTATTGGTCTGTCATCACCTGACCAGACGGTCCACCTTCCGAGGACTTTCCGTGCACGCCTGGGTATTTTACTAAGGAAAAAGCGTTAATAAATCAGGTATTACTCCGTATATACAAATCTATTGGCAATATCTAAATACCTAATAATTTAGTCTTCAACTGCAGAAAACGAAAAACTTTTATCCAAGGTGAAAGATAATCATGGTAGGAAGGCAGGAGGGTATTATATTTAGGCCAACTGGAAAGCCTGATTCTAGGAGACACGCTAAAAACATACCATACAGAAGGCTCGTGTAAAGTACGATATTGAGTATCCGTACTCCGTAGGTATGGCGAGCCCATGCCGGAAAAAGGTACTGCCGCAGGAATTCCACTAGTGGATAGACACCTTTTATATTTCTTCTCCCACAACATATTTCTCCTCCTCCCTTCCTTTACTTTCGAACAACCAAAGTGATCGAAGTTAGGCACTGCATGATGTTTGCAACGTGTCTTGTTTCTAATTTGAATCTCTGATCCATCTTAGACATTCGATTCCTTATACTCACCTAGATGCAATGGATCGTTTTTGGTCTGCGCCCCCTGTGACAAGGTACTCATCCCATATCATACTTGATCTCTACTTCAGTGAGAATCCGCGATGGCGTGGTCTAACCGCGGCACTAACATACAGTAGTGTTCAAGTATGGCAGTGCTTTGGAGACGGCATCACCACGGTTCAGCTTACCAGGTGACTTCTTCACGTACGTGTTCTTTGTAGCTACTGTTATTACGGTAAGTAATGGGACAGCTTTGTTTATCAGTGCCTTGGCAACCCTCCCTTTTCTTTTGGTACCAAATTCTGCCTTAATAACCTCGCATATCTGCCCGCCCAGCCTTCATCTAGCTGAAGCGGTTCCTGGAAGTGAGGAAGATTGCCCCTACATCTCATACAGTACCACATTCGCATTATCATTTAGGGCTGCATGCGATGTAGGTATGGTGGGACGGCCTTTGAGATAGCCTACGTGATTAAATTCTGTTCACGTAGGTGGTTATGGTGCCCTACATATAAGATTCCTATTTTATGTCTTAGCAAAACAAGCATGCTTATATCTGTTTACTTCGCAAGTAGCCTTTCACCTGTGCTGACGAGTTAAAGCTCACCGCAGGTTGCCTGTTAGATGATGTAATTTTCACCCATGGTGAGATCGCTACAGCATCCAGCATAATATCACATACTAACCCTCGGTAGCATTAATCATGGCATTTGTCTACACGTTCGCCCAGGACAACAAAGGTAGAAAAGCCTCCTTTTTTGTGGTCCAACTGCCTGTTGAATTCCTACCATGGGCAATGCTCACCTGGACGCTTGTGCTTGGCGGGTGGCATGCAGCATTCAGTGAGAGCATGGGAATAGTCGCGGCACACATGTATGATTTCTTCTCACGCATATATCCGACTTTCGGAGGCGGTAGGAACTACATTGTCACGCCGACTGTTGTGCGGAGAATCTTTAGCGCCCATACGTCCCCCACTCAGCACAGGGCCTATGGAACAGCTTATCGTCCGATTCCTGAGGAGCAAAATCCATCCCAGGGCCGGGGTTCTTTTCAAAGCCCTTGGAGTAGTAGAGGACCAGGCAGAAGATTGGGCGGCGGCTAAAACGACCGCCTTAGTTGTACTATGATTTGATAATAGTAGTCTAGACGCTGAGGTATGAGGTACATAGTTTTGACCTTTGGGGACAATGTAATTAAACAAATACCTTAATCTGTAGCGAACGTCGATTGCAACAAGGATTTCAGAGTTTTTTCGTAGTTGTGGATCGGTTGCTATCCAAGTCACGGGATGTCTATTCAATTGGTAAGGGACTTTGCGCTAGCCTGTTTTGTTGTTAGACCGGTCGCCGCACTTCAAAATTTCCCATTACTGCTTTCTCGCTAGTGCCCCCAAAACTTTAGCTCGGCAGGTGCAATTTTTCCTGCATTCTTTTCTAACCTGCGCGCACTCTTACCTGGCTACTCTGCACACTCGGAGCAAGCCTGTTCAAAATGGCGGTCGCATTGGCTAAGGAAGAGATGGACTACACAATCAAGCCAGAGTCTGGCGCCTCCAACATTTCCACATCTGACTGGCCGCTTTTACTGAAGAATTATGACAAGCGTACGTTCGCATTTTACCTGTATTATCGCAGAGCTCATTGATATTCTGGCTTCGATGAGTTCATATATCGCTCTAGTGAGTAGCTTTAACTGATTGCACCTTTTACAGTCCTCGTCAGGACTGGTCATTTCACGCCAATTCCCGCCGGTTGTTCTCCTCTGAAACGTGACTTGAAGTCGTATATCAACTCTGGAGTGATCAACCTCGACAAGCCTTCTAACCCATCCAGTCATGAAGTGGTTGCTTGGATGAAGAGGATTTTGAGGTAATACCACAAAGATCAAGTCAAATGACAGGTTGCTAAATCCCTTGTTTTTATTCTTTATCAGGGCAGAAAAAACTGGACACAGCGGAACTCTAGACCCAAAGGTCACCGGTTGTTTGATTGTTTGTATCGACCGTGCCACTCGTCTGGTTAAATCGCAGCAGGGTGCTGGAAAAGAATACGTCTGCGTGATCCGCCTCCACGACAAGATCCCGGGTGGTGAGGCTCAGTTCAGACGAGCCCTTGAGACGTTGACCGGTGCACTTTTCCAGAGACCGCCATTGATCTCTGCTGTCAAGCGTCAGCTCCGTATCCGGACGATACACGAGAGTAAGCTTTACGAATTCGACAATGATCGACATCTCGGTGTCTTCTGGGTCAGCTGCGAGGCAGGAACATACATCCGAACTCTTTGTGTTCATTTGGGCCTCTTGCTCGGTGTTGGAGCGCATATGCAAGAGCTCAGGCGTGTAAGAAGTGGAGCTATGGATGAGAACAGTGGTCTGGTGACTTTACACGATGTGCTTGACGCTCAGTGGATGTATGACAACCAGCGGGATGAGTCGTATTTGCGTAAAGTCATCAAGCCTCTTGAGACCCTACTCACATCTTACAAGCGTATTGTCGTTAAGGACAGCGCTGTGAATGCCGTTTGTTACGGTGCCAAACTCATGATCCCCGGTCTTCTGAGATTCGGTATGTTTCACCTCTCTTACCACGTTCATATGGTACCATATGACTTCCCGGCATATAGATGATTAATGTGAAATAGAGGCTGGAATTGATGTCAACGAAGAAGTTGTGCTCATGACTACCAAGGGTGAGGCCATCGCCATTGCCATTGCTCAGATGTCGACCGTGGAGTTGTCCACTTGCGACCACGGAGTTGTTGCCAAGGTTAAGCGTTGTATCATGGAACGCGATCTTTACCCGCGGAGATGGGGTCTCGGCCCCGTCGCTCTGGAGAAGAAGAAGCTTAAGTCGGCTGGAAAACTAGATGTGCGCCTATTCCTTTCTGTCCATTCATTTTGCTTTGTATTTTGAGTTGTCACTGACAGTTTGATGCAGAAGTATGGTCGGGCCAATGAAGCGACGCCTGCCAAGTGGAAGAATGATTATAAGGATTATAGCGCGCCAGAGGAAGCATCCGAGCAATTGGCAGTTGAGCCAACGCCTAAGAGCGAAGTGGCTGTTCCTACACCTGAGCAGGACGAAGCTCCCTCGTCACCCCAAAATGAGATGGGAGTTGATGAGTCCAAGGAGGATGAAAAGAAGAAACGTAAGCGACATGAGGGAGAGACTCCCGAGGAGCGAGCTGAACGCAAGCGCAAGAAGAAGGAGAAGAAGGAAAAGAAAGAGCGACGAAAGTCCAAGCAAGAGAAGGAGGATAGTGATGACAGCGATTAAGGCTTCCCAGGAAGTCCCTTGGTTGCTTCCGGTGGCGAAGCCTTCCTGTAACGGGGAGTCCAACATCCCCTGTCTCTAAATCGCTATCGGAGCATCATTTGGGCATAATTCCTGTATCATACGTGTTTATTTTTTATTGGAGTCTTGGGTTGAAAAGGGAAATCAATATCAATTGTTTTGTTTTATAGTGATTTGCTATTGAATAATGGTTTCAGTCAGTGAGGGAAAGCGTTCCAGGGTATATCTTTTTTTCTTGCTTCCAAAAAATAAAAAGAAAAAGAAAAAAACAACAGGAGAATGGCATTATGAGAGTATGCTACTCGTAGGTCCTGTTGGTATGAAGGATGTCTAAACGCTGATTGGTTAAGTTGCTGAGCCTGAGGTATCGTGACTTGGTGCCGTGTCTCCCATGTACGTGCCACTTCCATTCCCCTCCTACCCAGGTCCACGGTACATACCAAACGTACTGCTGATCGATATATGACCTTATACTCCGTTTCTCCCATTCCCCTGTGTCGGTGAGAGATCGTATACTCTAGAATTTACAATAATCATGGCTGCGGAGCTTACGTCAACAAAGCTAAACGCCGAGAATCATTTGCTATTGGTAATGTCTACCCAAGATCATCAGGTTCAGGTTCAAATTATATTGATTTCCTTCTCCCTCGTAGGACCAACCACTCCTACGTCTACCTCATGAACTTGCACGAAAGAATTTCAAATCAGTTCAGCGGATTGTCGAACGGGAAAGAGAGTATATTCTTCCCTCATTGAAGGCAACTGCCAGTATCTCGCCGTGCACTGGTCAAACACCGGATCAAACGCTCGCTGCTTTAGATGCTATGATATCTAGGATGCAAGGCTTGAAGCGGAAAATGGAGAACTTGCACCAGGAAGAGAGAAAGATCCATGGCCAGTCAAGAAAGCGTATACAGCACCTGGAAAACCTTCATCAGATACATAGTTTGGCAGATGTCAAGTATGATCAGTGGTCGAGGGTCCGATTAGATAGACTTGTGACAGACTATATGCTGCGATCGGGATATACGGAAAGTGCCCGGCAATTGGCCCATGAGAAGGATATCGAGGATCTCGTAGATCTCAATGTTTTCATCCAGTGTCAGCGGATTGCTGAAAGCTTGCGTCGTGGAGAATCTAAGGACGCTTTGCAATGGTGCAGTGAAAACAAAGCAGCGCTAAAGAAGAGCCAGGTTTGTGTCCAGGTTCGTGTGAATTGTAAACTGAATGACTGACATTCAATTGCAGCACAACTTGGAGTTCGAACTACGTTTACAGCAATATATCGAAATGGTGAGGACTGGGGACAAAGGGAAGCTTGTTGAAGCTATGGTACACGCAAAAAGATTCCTTAGCCCTTACATCGATTCGCAGTCAACAGAAATTCATCGGGCGGCAGGCCTTTTAGCTTTCCCCCGGGACACGATGGCCGAGCCATATAAGGTACTATTTCATTATCTACCTAGATCAGTTTCTTCATTGATTTTAATAACGTACGAGCAGTCGATGTATGCGCCTGATCGGTGGAGTTACCTTTCTGACCTTTTTGTTCGCACTCACCATGAACTCCTGTCATTGCCGTCGCGCCCCTTACTACACATTGCTCTGTCTGCCGGGCTATCAGCTCTCAAGACACCATCTTGCCATTCGGCTTATACGTCTTCAAGCTCTAATTCTCTGTCCACTACGACGTCAGTCTGTCCCATATGCTCAACTGAGTTACATGAGCTTGCGCGCAACATGCCCTACGCCCATCATACCAAAAGTTATGTTGAGAGCGATCCGATTGTTCTACCAAATGGTCGAATTTATGGCCAACAGCGCTTGTTAGAAATGAGTAAGAAAGTTGGTTGCGTTGAAGTCGGCAAAGTCAAGGACCCTACAACTGGCGAAGTTTTTGAGGAAAATGAACTAAAAAAGGTTTACATCATGTAGCCGTCGACCCGATACTCGTCCTTTTCTTTCATTCGCTCTTCAGGATGAACTGCAGACTGCATGGAATAAGAAATTTTAGTTTCTCTGGCCTCTCAGTCACTGTCTTCACTAGTCGATGCTCTTAATCTCTTATTCCTCGAAGTTTTATCTCTCTTTGAGGATTGAGAATCCATCGTAGGCACTATGCGCTCTTCCTTCAGCTCAAATACGTACATTCTAGCCTCCCTGTCTTCCCCTCTCCAACCACCCCTTCCTCCGCTTTTCCCTTCAATTTCGCCCAAGGTCCGAGCATGAGAGTATCCTCTATAGGATGCCCACGGAAACCTAAAGCTAGTAACAACCCTTAGACCAGCATGGCGCGCAAGGTCCTTGATGTTCCAAAGAGTGTAGGGCTCTCCCTCGAATAGTGTGACTATGATCTGCCCAGGTTCGTTTCGGTGTCGTCTGCTCTGCTGTGCCTTGTCATTTCGCGAGCCCAGCATATCAGCGTTATCCTCCTCATCTAAATCAAATTCGCTTTCGGTGCTAAAGTCCCACCCATCCCCATCTATATAGTCATTCATTTCTGGACGGGAAGACAGAAGCGGCACGCAAGCTTTGAAAAAGGAAACCAAGAGTTCTTGGTTGGCACGAACTTGCCGATTTACATTGGTAGACAAGCCGCCAACATGGGGGAAATTGAAGCAAATAATGTCCCATGGTCCACCTCTGGTTGAGGGGAGGATTGAAGTGCCGCTACTCTTCTTGGCCTCTTGCCATGCAGGGCGTTTACGTTCCCGGCGAGGGAGTCCGAAGCGTACGTCTTTCCCCCCTCCAGAGGCCTGGCCAAGTTTTCGAGCGTCGACTGAAAAAAGGACGTTGGGCCGGCGACGTTGCCTTAGTTTGTCTTCATATAATCCTTTCTTTTCTCCTTCCCTGTGTCCCTCATGATCATCGTCGCGATAGCATTCCTGATTTTGACTTTGGTTTTGGCTCCTTAGTTCGGTAACGATACTTGAGTCCGGACTATGATCTTTCCTCTTGGGGGCGCCATTGAGGATTTCGCAAACATTAGGTTCGGCCTGGGGATACTTGCTGTATAATACTTCTCTAGAATCGTAACATGTAGCCAAGACATTCTTGCAGCAATGTTGGTCAATTAAAGAGCGGGCAAAAGAGAAGTCACCTACGCAAGCCATTAGTCATGGATGTATAAACACTACTGGGTTGTATGAAACGATGACATATCCCAAGGAAATCCAGGAGGGGAAGCACCATACCTTCTCCAACTAACAGAATTCGGTCATTTCTGCCAAAGGGAATAATCGGCCGCTGATGCAAAGGGTTCTTCTTACCGACATTCTGCTTGGGTGAAGAAGACGCTGAAGGAATAGTACTCGAGAGCTTGGAGAAAGTGTGCATTTTACGAGGTTTTTTTTGGTTGCCACCTCCATGGCCAGTATGCAATCGTGCTCTCTTCGATTTCGGCATGCCGTATAGTGTCTGTAAGGTATCTGTAACGCGGGCAGGTGTGGATAGTAGTCAAATGATTGTGCTGCATGAATTAGGATTTAAAGGGGACCGAAGTCCTAGATGGCCGGGGATCTTCGTAAAACCGAAGATTCTAAAGAGAATGCGCCGGCCCGTCCCTTCCGGTCAATACTGATCTAAAACTTTTCTGAGGTACTAGGCAGTTGACGACAGGTCCAGAAGAGAGTTCGAAAAAGTTCAGACGGGAAGGAGGGAAGAAAAAATAAAAAAACCTCTCCCCGACTGAGAGTCACCCAGGTCTCCCGCGCTTGTTCTCTTTTGAGATGACAAGCGGAAATCATGACCGTTAGACCATCGAGCAATAGAACCCATTTAAATTCATATTTACGAAACTATAAGTCTTTTATATGGATGTAAATGTATTATTCTAGTTGGCGGATATTCGTATTCATGATAGTGTACGGAGTAATGGGGCTCATAAAAGCCAAAGATGGTTAGGTATTACAAGCAATCATAATCCTTGAGCCAGGAGAAAAGGGCTCTGAATAAAGGAGATCACATGCAGTGAACACAACTCATATGAAACTGCTTCTGCTTCCTTGGGAGGTATGTTAAGTAGATAATTTCCAGAAAGTCATCATTCAACTCTGATGTCCGTTTAAGCTTGTGATCCAGAGGGTGAATAGGTAGGTAGGAGGGCTACAAGAAAGATTTGAAGGAAAAAAGGAAGGAAAATAAAGGTAAGATACAAATAATTGAATAGATAAACAACCTCGTCTCTTGCCTCTAGGGTAATACTTCACGTAACTTCACCTGGCATATTAAGACACTATGCGAGCATCAAATTTTCCCATGGTACTATCTAGGCTCCTCCTATGGCAATTCGTGGATACATAGCTTTCACAGAGCACCAGGTCAGAGTTGCATATTCACAATGCCAGGCCATTCATACCTAACACATAGTCGACCGGACTACACGTCCCACCCGTTGAGGACATACGAGCCCAGACAGAGGAACACGGAAAATCATGATATGCTATGATCCTCCAAGATCTTCCGGTTGCACTGTCCCCGGAAGAGCACCCCATTACGGTGCCACAGTCAGTCAATAGCACGAGCTAGTCGTTGGAAAGAGCTTTCAGCAAAGGATACTTTCTATAACCTCATTAATAGAAGATAAAAGTCCATATATACAAATTTGATCCCTGAAAGGGGGCAAAAAAAAAAGTTTTTCCTCTCACACAATGACCAAGCCTCCTAGGCATCTTATTGCACCCAAAATCGCAATCAATGCCTCCCTCCCAGAGATGTAGAACAGATCACACCCCAACATTATAACATGTTACGTGCAACGAAGGGCGTTGCCAGCGCATCAAAAAGAACTGATATATGAGATTATCAGCACGGACATCAAGGCTATAAATAGGTGAATAAACAGCAATAAGGTCAGAGGTGATAGAAACGAGGCATTTTAAGTCGATCGTCGATAAGAATGTGAGCACACCAAGCCAGCGAACAACACCGACGACCAGAATACACGTATCGCATTTAACATACAAGTAACGTACTGACTCTTTGCCGTCAAGGAACCAAGACCATGGTCCGATATTATTAACATACGAAGGAGTTAACACTCCTACGCGTAATATAGCAGTTGTCACTTCAAGACCGCAGAGAATCCCTCATACTCTGACTGCTAGCACTGACAAGTGGATTAGAAGTCGGTAAGACACCGGTCTTTGGTTTGGCGTTTTGCTTAATCTTGGCGATCGCATATACGATTCCACTGACGAAGCCCACAGCAATAGCGGAAACACTGGGAAATGTTACCGGAGCATCAAAGAAGATCAGCCCCGACACGGCGATGGGCAATTTGTTGAGGGCTCCAACCATGGAATAAGTGGTTGATGATGTCACGCGGACACACCAGGCTGAAGTGTATGAGATAAATACCGAAGACAAACCAGACAGAATCATTGCAAACATGATGCTGCTACGGTCAGCCGGAGGGAAGTTGCGGTTGATATTAGCGGACGACCAGTCTTCCATCAAACCTGTGAGAACCACAAGGACAGGGATCGACAACAAATTATTATAGAACATGGCTAAGGGGAAAGTCAGCAAGGAAAGAATTCCAATGAACACCGCGAATAAACACATACTATCAAAGTCCTTGAAATTGGTCAACTTGATTCTCTTGCGCATTCCTAGGACATAGGACGATGTGCAGAGACAGTTTATCAACATCCATACGTATCCAGCATTGAGCGTTGAGACTTGGGCACTCGTATCTCCACTGCTCTCAACAGCATGCTTAATGTCGGCCCATGCGGCAATGATAGAACTGAGTACCATGAGTCCAAAGGAGAACAAGGTAAGGCCGGTAACAGAACCACCAAACCAGAGGACCTCCCCATAGGCAATAAGGATGATGGTAAGGTTCTTGAAGATGGTGTATACTGGAATAGAGAGGAACTGAAGCGCTTTAGAGCCCGTGTAGATCATTCCAATAAGAAGCAAACTGATAGGGAACCCTTATTACACACCACAGTTAGTTTATTCTATAACTGTCACAATGGCATTTAAAGTACTTACACTTCTTTGCTTCATCTGCACTAAAGTCACGGTACGTGATCAGACCGCAAAATTTGCATGTTTGGATTGCAATAATACAAACGATGGACTGAGTTACGAATAAAAAGGGCGGTCAGTGCAAATCTGTATTTGAAACCTACAGTCGCAGTGGCTTCGGTTTCTTGGTATCATACCTGAACACAGAGGAGAAAGAAGTTGAGATTAAAGTCCAACCCTGAAAGAACATATTTGTTCATAACAGTCATCAAGATTGATGATCCACAATATGCCAATACAGGCAGGACAGGGTTGCCGGAGAGCGAACTGGATGGGACACTTCGAGGCTGAGGCGGCGCAACAGCTTCGAAATTCTTGCTCCCCTGATCTATTTTATCCATCTCGATTGCATAATCATCGGTCTTCTTGCTTTCCACCATATTCTCAAATATGCTGATCACCCCGAAGCAGGAGTGAATATGACGATAGCAGTGAAACGGAACGACAAGACCGGCAATAACTTCGAGGTGTGGCTGAAACTGCGAAGTAGAGCCGTTGTTGACACGGGGAGTAGTGAGGCGAAGGTAGGCTTCGAGGATTATAACTAAGATTATCAAGTGTACCTAGAGACTGATGACAACGAGTGTGGGGACAGTAGAATCAAACCCAAAACATGAAAGAGATAACAGAGAAGCAGGTCGACAGAGGGAAGGGGGAAGAGAGAGCAAGACGAAGTAGAGGAGACAAGTGAAAGAAATAAAGGAAGGAAGGACTTTTGACTGGGCCGGAAGCGGCAATTTTCGATGTATCGTATGTATCTATACATGATAATACAACGGAAGAAGGAAATATGGAACTACTGCACACATATCTACCAGGCCATGCAGGTAGCACAGGCTGGTGTGTTTTCTTTTCTGAGATCTCTTATTATTTAAAAGAAGGTAAAGGAGAACAGTTTATTGAAACAAAAGGTGAAGGGGCATTAGCCATTCTATTGAGTTTACTTAAATACAAGGAAAGCTGATACTGTATCAGTAGAACTCAATACCAGTACAGAAGAATTACAACTGAACCTCACGAGATTTATCTTTACACTGATTTGTATCCAATTAGCACGTTGCCACTCCTGCAATGCAGCGAATAGTGAAATACTGATTCGCTCTTTTGAACCTTGAACACCTATAGTCAATACTTTCACCCCGACATTGAGTTTACACCTTACCCTGGAACCTGAGCTGCCCGCGCGCAACCCCTCTGTGAATATTAATTGTTCTCTACAGACTTAACTTATTCTATTATTATCTCTGTGCCGTTGTCGTGCAGAAAACTTCTTCCTGCAATTCCACCACGAGTTTCGTCATGATCCAAAATATTGAGTTCAAACACTCCGTAAGAGACCAAGATGATGGGACGGACGATGAAGATTTGTTGAAGGCCTTGGAGAACGAAGATGACTCTGCATATCGAGCCCGACGTATCGAACAACTCAACGCCGAGCTAGCATCCGCCCAAAACAACCGGTCAGTGGCCCCTGGCCAGACGACAATCACCCAGGATAGCATATACCCAACTCTTGAAAATGACCAGATATTGCTCAGTTTCACAACGGATACCCATCGGTGTGTGATCCATTTTGCACACCCTGATTTCTTACGCTGTGACACCATGGATGAACATATGCGGGCTTTAGCAACACGGCATTACGATGTGCGCTTTGCCCGTGTCGATGTTAGGGACATTCCGTTCGTGGTGGAAAAGCTGAAGATACGCGTTCTCCCTTGTGTGATTGGATTTAAAGATGGGATTGCTGCTGAGCGTGTGGTTGGCTTTGAAGGTCTTGCTTTGGGCGGGCGTGATGGGACCGACAGCTTCAGCACGGCAACTCTTGAAAAGAGGCTATTATGGAAAGGAGTTCTAGTGCAGGCAAAGGTTAAAGATGGTAATGATGATTCCGATATGTCTGATGCAGATGACGAGGATGAGGACGATGGCAGACGACGAATTCATGGGAGAGGGGCCATCCGCGGCGGGGGGGCACGGTACAACAGGGATGATGACGATGACGATTGGGATTGAAAAGGAGGATTACTACCTTTTAACCCTTATATTCACGAGTTCTATTGCCACGATCTTCGCGGAGCTTCCAGTCTAGAGCATATTGGCCCGGGATCTGCTTGTTGAGACGCATAGATTCGTTGTGGCTGACTGCTGGACGTACAGTTTACAAATGGCTGTCCTCCTGAAATTGAAATAAGGTGCTGTAGGCTTCAGGTTCTCCCAGCCCTTGACCACTTAGACAGCCTTCCACTAAGCATTGGAACCCGCATTCCGAATGGAACGGATATAATACAGTAGTTGCATAGGTATGAGCTTGCTTGCTGGCGAGCAGGGGAACGAACAGTTTTCATAGCAATTTCATTTGCTGTGGCTGATAACAGATAGAACTGCGCCTGTTGTGAACTAACGCCGTTTTTCTAAGGGTGTTGGAAAACAGGGCCATGGCCCTACTAATAGTGCAAGTACAATTTATCGGATCCCCCGTGTCTATATCATGAAAAGTATGGCGCAAAAAAAGAAAGAAAGAAAAAGAAAAGCTAAAATGATACTTAACGAATATCGAGCTAGAGTTACAGGTAGCACGTACGAGTGGAACAAATCGCGAGAAACCATCCCAAGCGAGGAAAAGAGTAAGACGCTTCTATAACGTAGAAGAATGTCACAAGAACCACAGGATATTAAAGTTAGGATTTATACAAGGCTGTCAGCACGGTCTCCACAAAGGTTCATCAGTTTGACATCGGCGTTTAGCAGTCAAGACGAAAGAGAATTTGTAACTTATCCGAGCGACAAAAACAAGACATTCATAATGGGGACGAAAGGCGGCATGAAAAAGAGGTGAATGGAAAATATCTAATCAGAGTTAGATAGCCACGTTTTTCATTTCGCCCAAGATCTCGGCGTCCAAGGCAGTGCCAGGAGACCCATGGGTTGACTCCTGCTTCTTCATCATCTCCGTCTCCGGCTGTCTTTGCTCTGCACCCTTGTCAAGAACACCTTCGTTCTCTTTACCCACATGTGTCGACACTTCCATCAAATCTTCGCTTTGCGTTTCCTTTGTATCATCACTTCTCACGACGTCCTCTGGCAGGCCGCCATCCGCATTCGTGTGTACAGGACTTGGAGCCTCTTCCGTGACGCGAGCAAGGGGGCTGGATATACCAAACTGCGTCTTGGGACTTTGAGTAGACCCACGATTGGGAAAGCGGTGAGGCGATCTCCCACGCTCTTCACTAGGGGTTGGGCTCCCATAAGGGGACTCCTTTCCAGACTTACTACCGGTATTCAATCCAAGACCGTTAGGACCTTTGCGACGGGGTGGCCTCCGACCATACTTCTGATCTGTACGCCAACGTAGAATTTCCATGTAAGGAGGTTCAACATTCTGAGCCTTGAATTCCAATAGTTTGAGTTCATTCGTTTCTTCATCCACAGAAACCTTGCCGCTGCAGAGGTCATCGGCCACAACTGCGAGGAAAGATGCCCAAGACCGGGCGACGACGTATTTGCAGTCATAATCCCGACCGAATATAATGACTTGGCCCCATTTCCCTGCAGGTCCCGGTGCCAGATCAATTGCGATACAATTTCCACCCCAATCACGAGCCATGGGAATCCAAGCAGGATGGGCATATGCTTTCTGAACGGCGCCGGGGGGCTGAGAGTCTTGTCGCTCGAGGAGATCCTGTCTCCACAATGGATTTGACCCTGTAGTAGGAGCTGGAGGTGCAGTCGAAGAAGAGCCTGCCGCAGCTTTGGGAGAAGTATTGATAATACCGGATGAGCTGAGGAATTCTTCATTGACAGTGCGCCAGTTCTTCCATTCCTGGACTATCTCTTCGCAGTCCAGAAGCATACATCCAAAAATCACGCCGGTGGGCAAGCCCGGACGCTCCTGTCCGTCATGAGCCATCAAAGATTCCCGAACCTCCAATGGTAAGCTACAGTCCAAGTCATGCTCCAGCTCATTGATATCGTTCTGAGTACAGCCTTCGCAGAGGTTATCATAAAGCTCCTCGTAGTTGTTCTCTAGCCATCGCTCGATCTTTCTCCATGAATGAGTGACTGGCGGGGGTGGCGGTGCGCCATCATGGAAGCTTTGCATTTGAATCTCTGCCGCGCCATCTACAACGGGATCGGTCGAGCGTTGCTTCTGAGAGGAGAGCGATCGCATTCCGGGCGAGTAAGGACGAGTAGGGGAGCCAATACCAGTAGGGGAGCCGGTCCAGCCGTTAGATGCCGTTCCGCCTTTGGGCTGGTCATCCTCGTAAATCTCCGTCAGGTCAGGTCGCGACTCAATGGCACTTGTTGCAATCGATGTAAGAGGCTCATGGCGACTCTGGCTGAGAGGCACATGTTTACCCGTTCGATAAGGAGAGTCGTGGGATGCATGCCGATCGTAAGATGTCATTGTATGCCAAAAGGAACGCCATGCCGAAGTAATTCTGTTGCCGAGTCAGAGGCGGGCATTCACTCACGTCTCTCCGGGGGAGGGAGGGGAGGGGAGGGGTTTCTCTCTGAGGGAGAGTCGAAAGAGATACTCACGGGTTCGCCATGATGAAAACTTAAGCAAAATGAGGGCAGACTGATCTCAAACAAGAATCTGCTCCTCCCCGAGAATTTATGAGCACCAGACACTGATCATTGGATAATTGTGGCGTTCGGGGTCGAGAGTGTAAAGGAAGGGACAAGGCACGGGAGCAGGAGGAAAGAGAGACAATGTTGAATGTTTCCAGCAGAGGGTCGAAAGTAGGAGTAGATAACCAGGCGGAAGGATGGTGAGGGGGTTCGAAATGGCGTATAGGGTGCTGGTTCAAAGACCTGAGAAGAAGGGATTTTTTGGGAATGAAATAGACAGGGGGGGGAAAAAGAAGAAGAAGAAACAGAAAGAAAAGGGAAAAAAAGAGAGAGAAAAAGGAAAGAAATCCTATCCAAGGGAGGGCTTGGAGGTAAAGGGAGAGAGATGAGATTGCGATAATGGGTAATGGCCGATCTCAACTGTCCTGAAGACGGAAAATCAGAGCTATTGACAGCGGTATTTGTCGTTTCACCTGACTTGTTTCTGCTTCGTCCTCCTATACTTATCCGTCCTTCTTTTTTTCCTCTTTTTCTTTGGAGAAAACCTTCTTGATTAGCGTTGTTAGTGGGTTGGCGCGACGATGGCATCCACGATTTCCTTGACCCCTGGGAAACCGTCCGGAACCAGGGATAGAGTGTTTCCAGACATAACATACGGTAGTGCGGTAATTTATAATATCGAAACCATTAGTATCCAAAGTATGTACTCTGTACCCGATGGACATAACTCTATGTATGTATGTATGTGTAATACGTGCTTATACATCTGTATGTATACTAAGTTACACCTGTATTGTATAATATATACACTGTACTGTCTCCGTGCCTACTGTACACTACCTATATTTGTCTGTATGTACGCAGCAGAGTCTACCACATATCAACTCTGCTGCTTTTCAGTGGCTTTTGGGGCCTTTCTCCTTTCTCATCATTAGTCAGTAAGAGCCTGGGGGGTCAGCAAATGTGCTAAAAACTATAGTATTCTGTTACGGTAACAAGTTGTTGTCCTGTTCAACATACACTGTACTGTACTTTATAACATTCCAGCACATCAATCTCTCAACATTCTTCTCACTAATAGAAACTGTTCCGATTTGCCCAGGTATAACAGGCAAGACAAATCCAATCCATCATTGTCAATATATTGAGCTATATATGAGCGAAGTACTCGCTTTCAAGGTATGCTGTCGCTGGATATTATCAGGGTGACATAGCAGAATCTGGTATGACTTTCTCATTTTCACTCACTCCCCCGTATATGTTCTCTCTCTCTATCTCTCTTTCTCTGTGTGTGTCTTGGAATTTTTTTTGATTTTTGGGTTTTATTTTCTATAAAAGTAAGGTGTTTGATTGCTTCTATCAGCAGCGGGTTTTATGAATATATATTATTCACTTACCTCTTAAAGACCTCAGCTGTAGGTTTATAGCTCCATTCGTAATTACTTATGGGATATCAGTGGCGGCTTCCGACCACCCACCGCCTTCCGCCGGTGGGTGGTCGGCAGCCTAAAGGAATTTTCAGCCTAAAGGAAAAAAATGAAGCAATTTATATTATTACCACTAAACGCCTGTAGAATCAATAAAAAAAAGTTCATTGCCCGATTCCTCTGCCAATATTGTATCCGAAGCCGTAGTTTTATTTTCTATACAAGGCGCTGGTGGGAGGTGACCGTACGCCTTGAAATACGCTTTATCCGCTGCTTTCTTCTTTTTTTCATCCTCTTTGGCCTTCCTGTCTGCAATAGACCGATTCGCATCCTTTACACGTAGTATACCACTGTTCCCAAGGCGTTGAACCTCTC
>ML733626.1:0-12467 GCA_009176405.1 Aspergillus novoparasiticus | reverse complement strand
CGTGCGGCTTCGTCGGCGGCCTCGTTTCCAGGCACACCGATATGCGCAGGAATCCAGCGGATCTGGACCCGGTCCCGCATGTTATATCTCCGTACAATATAGTAGATCTGGTCTAATATATATTGACCCGACGGTCTCCGCGGGTTCTGAACTGCCTGGATCGCGGCCTGGCTGTCTACAAAGATCGTGGCCGGTCTGGCCTCCTTCCGCAGCCTGTGCAGGGCCATCCGGATTCCAGTCAGCTCCCCTGCGTAGACCGTCGATTCTGCCTCTGTTCCCAGCGTACAGCCCCGCTTCCAGCCCTACGAGAGACAGACAGTACTGGCTCCGATCCGGCCGTTCAGGCCGCTCCCGTCAGTATACACTGCGATCCCTTCTCGCCTGGCGCAGTATTGCCTGTGGTAGGCTAGTGCGGCTTCGTAGCTGTCAATCATGGTTGTAACCGGCGGTTCCCACGGTGCCAGAATATATGGCTTGCGGGTTTCCCACTCCTTCTTTCCCAGGGGCCACAGGGGGCCCCCTTTCTGACTTAGTGCCTCCATCGGTGTCCAGCCGCTGCGCCGACGTTCCTGTGCCGTGCGTGGCTGAAGGACCGATATTGGGCAGGCCATCTCCGGTCCCGTCCGGATTCTGACCGCCGTTTCTTCGATAATCTGCTGCAACTGGAGGTGTACCGGTAATATATATAATTCTACGTTCAGGGCCGCTGCGGACGTGCCTTTGAAGGCCCCGCTGATTAGCAGCCCTGCCTGCTTCTGGATCTGAGTAAACTCCGCCAGCATCTTCTGATTTACCGAGGCCACGATCTGGCCGCCCTTAGGACTGTACCAGGCCGCAGCCGCGTAAAACAGCTGGGGGACGACTACTGCCTGGTAGATCCGGCGCATGGCACGCAGAGGGGCCCCCCACGTGGATCCTGCGATCCCTTTGAGGGCCGCCAGTGTCCCATGCGCCTTGGCCAGGGCCTTGGTTCGGTGGGTGGAGAAAGACAGGGTCTTGTCCAGCCACACCCCTAGGTACTTGGCCGTCTCCGTCGGCTTGATTATCGTGTCCGCGAAGGTGATTTCCATCTGGTCGTGCCCCGCTCGTGGCAGCGGCACCTCCCATATATCGTTTGGAGAAAGATCCTGAGACTGAGGTGCCGGCTCGGGTTCCCGAGGATTAGTAAAATGAATGAGCTCGAATTTGTCCGGTGCGAATCTCGATGCATGTCGGCTTGCCCAGCGGCCTGCCCGGGACAGAGCCGCGTCCAGCGTCTCAACGTTCTCCGCGTAGGTGTCTGAAGCGGCTAGGGTACACGCGTCGTCGATCCAGCCGAAGGCTGTTGTTGACCCCCCCTGCGGCCGTCGTACATAGAGGTCCTGAATCAACGGGGTGTTGTAGATCAGGTATAGAATTGGGGACAGGGGAGAGCCCTGCGGAATACCCGTCGGGGTGGGAAACTCCGCGCTGAGCTCCCCTGCGAGCGAAATCCGGGTCGTCCTGCCGGTTAGAAAGGACTGCAGCCAGTCCGCGAAGTGGCCCAGCTTAAGCTGGCGGAGATTGGAGAGTAGCCGGGCGTGGGACACGTTGTCAAAGGCACCGGACACGTCCAGCAGGATCATACTTACCTTCTTACCCTGTCCCCATGCTCGATATATATTATCTAGGATGAGCTGGATAACGTGGTCTGTTGAGATCCCCTTTCTGCCTCCGAGATGGGTCCGTGGGAGTAATTTGTGCTCCTCCAAGGCCCAGGCAATACGCATGGCTATAATCGACTCAAGAACCTTACCAAAAGTATTAAGCAGGGCAACTGGTCGGTATGACTTTGGCTTGCGGTAGTCACACGGTCCGCCCTTGCGCAGGGCCACCGTGGTAGAGGTCTGGAAGTGCCTAGGATTGTGCCCTGTCTTGATACTCGCGTTGAACAGAGCCGTGGCCCGCTCTAGGAAGACCGGGACCTTGCACAGCTCGTGCCAGACCTTATTCGGAATCGCGTCTGGCCCGGGGGCCTTGTCTGGCGGTGCCCGCCGGATGGCCTTGGCGACCTCCTCCTTCGTGATCTCTGGGAACTCGATCTGCGGCGGCTGGGTGCGTCTCTCGATATCGGACAGGTCGGCCGGGGGTGGCTCGGGAAAGAACGATTCTCGCAGGACCTCGGCTTTGGCCTCGGCGGTGTCAGCCAGCCCGTGAGGTCCATTTAAGGTTGGGATCGTGTTGGCGGCCCGGCCCCCGCGGTTGCGGGCCCACTTGGCCACGCGCCAGATCCCGTGCGTGCCTTGATCGATTGCCTCCTAGACCCAGCGGCGGAAGCCCCTCCGCAGGGACCGGCTGATGATTCGGCCCTTCCGGTTGCGGGCCTTGACGTAGGCGGCCCAGTCTGAGGGTAAACGGTGACGGATGTAGATCCTGCGGAGTTTCCTGGTTATCTTGACCGCACGTCTGCATTCCGGTGTGAAGTCTGGGTTGGCCCACTCGCTGGGACGGGCCCACGGGACCGCGTGTTGAATCGCGCGCTGCACGACCTCCATCAGGAAGTCTGCCGCCGCGTCAATCGTGGCCGCCGAGGGATCTGTCTCCATGGTGTCCCAGTGAGAATATATATCGAGGTTGTTGGCCACGAATTCGCGCAGCTTGGCTGCGTCCATGGCTTTCCACTGGCGTCGTCTCGGTGGTTGGTATGCGGGAGGCGTGAGGTCAAGAATCGTGCGGATTGGTAGGTGGTCAGAGTCCGCGTGGACCTTGGGGGCCACCTCGCAGGCAATGTATTGATCTGCGAGGCTCTGAGCTCCGAAGACAAGGTCAATCGTGGACCGGTGGTTGTTCTGGTCTCGGGTCACCGTCCCCGGCTCGAGCCACAGGTCCAGGAGCCTGGAGTCTGCGAACTCGAGCAGCTGGGGGGCCTTTCGGTCCGTCCGGGTCTGTCGGTCCCGGCTGGTGTCGTCGTTGTCGTCGTTCGTCGTCGTGGGCGTCCCGTTCGGACCAGGCCGGGTGATGGAGGTTGAAGTCGCCGAGCACGATATGGTCCCCTCGTTCGGGCACCACGCGGTCGAGCAGGTCTACCGTGTCAGTACGTTCCGTGTCCCACGGCCCGGGATTATATGTATTAAAGATCCGCAGCTTCTTGCCGTGCACGTGGAGCTCGAGCTCCTGGCAGTCGGCGGAATGTACGGTGTGTTTCCATGTCCTAGGGTTAATTTTGCGTGATATATACAGAGCCACGCGGGCCCTTTGGCCGCCGGTATCGTCGGCGGTGGGATACAGGAGCTGGTGGCTCCCGAATGCCGGGTGGTGTGTCGTGTCCGAGTACGGATTCCTCCAGGGCTCCTGGATGGCGATGATGTCGGCTTGCAGCACCTCGGGGTCGCGGAGAAACTGGGCCATCACGGTGTCCCTAGATCGATTCACGTTGTATTGTAGTATCTGTAGTTGTTTATTCATAGTCAGAGGTTGAGGCAGTGTTCCGTGTGGCGTCAGATCGCGTGCGGCCGCGGAGGATGGCGACGGTGTCAGGGCCGGAGGAGTCCCTCGCACGGCGGCGCTTTCTGGGGCTCAGCGATCTAGATGGGGGGGGTCGGTGTGGGAGCCCCGCGGAAAATATACGGATTGCGTGCCTGGGCACGGTCGATTTGTTGTACGAGTCTTGCACTGCGCCTGGTCCCCTCCGTGGCGGAGGACGGCGCCTCTTGGCTGATTCCGGAGGTCGACAGGGTCGGGGGCATGGTCGGCACGGTGGTCAGGGTCGATTCGATCGTCTGGGTTTCGGCCTGCGAAGGGGTGTTCCCGGTGAACCTCAGTCCCTCCATGGCGGTGTCGTCCGGCGCATCTGTGGCGGCCGCTGACGTTCCCTCATCCGCCCCGGGGGCAGCTCTGGCACCCTCGGACGATCCCCCAGATCCCACTGTCCCTGTCTCGTGTGGCTCCCCGCTGGAGCCCTCGCGGCGTGCGGCTGACCCCGTGGCGCTACCCACGTCCGGGTCCTGCAGGTAGGCGGGCGTGTGGTGGAAGCGCGGCCGGTGCAGCGCGCGCCCCTGCGCCTTCTCCCGCTCCTGGATATATATCTCGCACTTCTTATTCCAGGCCATGTGGTCGCCCCCGCAGTTGGCGCACTTCGGCACAAGCCTGGGGGTGTCGCGGTCCTTGCAAGCCGTGGTCAGGTGCTTGCCGGCGCACGCGCCACAGACGGTTTCGTTCGGACAGATATTTCCTATGTGGCCGTATCGTTGGCAGTTTTTGCAGCGTACGATGCGGGACGCCCGGTCGTACAGGACGGTCTCCGAGACCTGGAAGTCCCAGATGGTGCCGGCCTCGATGGCGCGGTTCGCGTGATACGGCGTGGTGAATTCAATGACAATGGAGGACCGCTTCTTGCCCGGCTTGGGGCGGACGAGCCAGCCCACGTAGGTGACCTGGCAGGTCTCGCCCCAGGCGTGGCGGTTGTTGGTCACGAGCTCCTGGGCGACGCGCCGGCGGTCCGCCTCGGTGTCGAGCGGGCCCAGGGCCTGGCAGGGCATGTCGGCGGCGACCACCCCCCACGAGGGCCACCCGTGCGGCGGTGCCGAAGCCCTTGACCCAGGCGTCCCGGTGCGTCCGCGCGATCTCCGCTTCCTTGGCGCTGCGGAGGAAGAGCCGCAGGTCACCTGACCGCAGAATTTTCGCGGCCACGAACTGGACAGCGGCCAGGGTCGGGAGGACGGCCCTGGTGGCCCCCAGGCGGCGGTGTTTCTCGGCGCGCTTGACCAGGTCCTCGTTCGTGAGCCGGCGGAGGGTCCGGGCCATGGCCGGGTCGTTTACCTTCACAGTGACGGCGCGGTCACGGTCGAGGTCGATCGGGCGCGCCGGGGCGCTGCTCGCGGAGTCGTGGTTTGATTGATGGTGACAGGGAGGAGGTGCCCCCCGCGCCGCTCGGGCGAACGACCGTAGGGGGTCCTCAGTTCTAGCCGTAAGCTCGTTGGTGTCTTTCCTGATGTCATTGACCGCCCGCTGGATCTCGTCCATCTGGACCTTCCAGGTGTCCCCCACGGGGTAGTGGGAGAGCGCCTCGGTCACCGCCAGGGTCGACTGGATGAACGTCATCATGCGCTTCGAGAGCCCCGAGCTGTGCTTTTCTAGCAAGCTGGCGGCCTCGCGGTTGAGGTCTAGGACGCGTCTTTGGAGGGGTCTCGCCGGGTCACCGGCCGCGTCGACTGCGCCCGCAGGGGCTGGGGGCAGCGACCGGGTCGGCGCCATCTCCTACCAGGTCGATGCTGGTATCAGAAGATAGCTCTCGCGGAGACGAGAAACTAGGCAAATTTTGAGCCGTTTCCGGCGTGGGGTTGGGGCGGAATTTCAAAAATTAGTTTCGCGAAAGAGTAGTTGTTCCGTTACACATTACTGTCTACTATGTAGAAAGTAGGTAAGTCATCACATCCCGGGGAAATCGCTCCTCGAGTAAAAAAAGGGAACATTGAATATGCTGTTGCTATTACGTATCCAGAAATGCCCACTACTCTTCAGCGTTAGGCGCGTTCATCAATTCTCAAAATCAAGACGTTTGAATCTCTTCTTGACAGTAAGCTTGAAAGGTAGGGGGGTAAGGAAGCAAGAATTGAGATTTTCGAACGCCTCGAAAATACACCATGAGGAAAATCAAATACATATATAAATATGTGGCTAGCATGCGCTTTTTCATTGGTTGATTCCACCTATTTATTTCGGCAAGCCACTTTTTGAGACGTAAATCGAAAGCAAACAGGGATGAAATGAGGTTATTTGGAAAGAAATTTCTGTCTGCGTACTTATGGTTTTGGTGAGTGACCTCATATACCCTAGTACATCGGGGATGTAGGGTGTATCCCGCATCCGCGCCCGCGGATTGGTCCAATTTTCGTGTTCGCCCGTGTTCCCGCTGCCAAAAGTGCGTGGCAATGCATCCGCCGTTCCCCGTTCGTTATCTCTTATCGTCCAAGCGGCACGGACAGCCAGGCTTCTGTTGGGGATTGATCCTGCAAACCAATCAATCAATCAGAATCTCTCTTCTCTTTTGTACCTCTTGTCTTTCTCCTCGACCCCCTCCCGCGGAATTCCTCTGCAGATGGATTCCTTACTGAATAAATCCGGCTGTTACAGTAAGTACAAGGGATCGACAGCGACCGTCGACAGACCCGGGTGACTCTCAGTGTTGTTTTGTCTGTGGGGGTTATTACCCGATATGATCGGTATACTGTTATATATATATCTGGCAATATTATAGGTCGATTTTTAGAATGTCAACCCCTGAGACGCGGCGTGCCCGCTCCCCCAATCTTCCCCAGTCTCCCTCTTCCTCACGGAACGGTTTCCTACACCGCCTGTATACGAACCTGGAAGTATGGATCTCTTCTCGTACAATCCCACGTACCGCATCTGGATCTGTACATCGTGCCAGTACGCGGTCTGCCCGCGGCGTCTGGAGGGCCATCTCCGCCGGCAACATGGCAAGCATCCCACTGCCGCAACTCCGGTGCTCCGCCAGGCAGCCTTGACTGCTATGCTCCAGCGACCGTGGCTGGATCCGGCGCAAGAGCCCTGCGTGTTCCCTCCCTCCAGTAGCGCTCCCGTACCGGGGCTCCCGGTCTTCCCAGGCCTCGGCTGCATCCACTGCCCGTACGTCTGTCGCGCGCGCGAGACCCTGCGCAACCATCTCCTGCGCGTCCATCCCGAGACGACAAGGGTGGGACGCGGGGGTCGACGACCGCCGAACGACCTTGAGTCGCTGGGACGCCCGATCTACTGCCAGCGGTTTTTCCCCTCGGCGGCCGGCAGTACCTTCTTTGAGATCCAGTCCTCGGCGCAGGCCAAGCGGCTCCTCCAGAAACCGGCGGGGATGAGTCGCGTGGCGTTCATCCAGGCCCAGGCCAATCTCGACCTCGACTGCGATCTGGCTGCGGACCGGGCGGACGACCAGCAGATCTCCGCGCAGGGCGACCCGACCGAGATCTCCCCCTGGCTGGAGCTGACGCAGTGGCCGAAATATGGCGACCATGGACGGTGTTGATGTGGCGCAGGCTAAGCAGCTCCGTGGCCCGCCCGGGCTGGCCCGCGGTGATATGGATCAGCAGAAGCAGCCGCTCCAGGAAGCCCTCCACCTGCTGGAGGTAGTGATGGACCGCGGCGCTGCGCCAGACCACCTGGGTCTCGCTGGCCTCCACGTCGACAAACTCCTCCCGGAGCCAGGTTACATCCCGTCGCAATCTTGTGTTTACCTGTGCTAAAGATAATGGGCAAATCAGCCCCAACTTATTAATTTTGTGAGCCTTCTAACATAGACTGATCCTGCCTTACTCGAAATTTAGACTGCTCTATGAATAGCAGCTGAATACGAGTTCCTAAAAAGTTGGTTAGGTAGGAGATCTTTACTTGGGTCAAGGAATAGACGGTTCCGTCGGCAAAGTTAGGCCACACATCGTTAGACACATCCTAACGTGTTTTAAAAATTTGACGGGGCACGACTATTATCTAGCTTCTAATGGCATTTAGTCTGGATATCAACTAGGGTAATATATGACCTACCATTCAGATATGCAGCTGGGGCATAATAACCTTAGTTGCTGTTACTAACTCAGCGTTGACAATGTGCAGAATTTGAGTTATTTAAACATTTTATTAAGTAGATCATTTCTTCTTCGCAGTATACCATATTTTTGCTTCTCTGATAATGGAAAAATAGAACAATCCTCTCTGCAAGCTTATAACACATGTAGAGAAATGAAATAAGTACTATGCGCGCGCAATTATATTGCTTGTAATCCCTGTGACTACAGCCATGGAAGCTCACTACTCACAGCCATATGATAGGCAACAATGACAGCAAACTTGCTTTGGACGTGTTGTAATACTATATGAGGTGCAAATATTTACAGATAATGTTAATTGCAGGACCGTCGAAAATTAGGCCCAAATACTGTAATGAGGCCGGCGGTTGATCTAAACAAGTAGCCCTCACAAGACCTTGCTTTTAAAGCATGTTTCTTTGGAACAGGGGTATAGATGGAATTAAGTTTTGGGGGATTTCCAGAACTCTCTATAAGTTAAAAGGGTGCACAAACATGCACTATAAATATATACAGTGATCCAGACATTCATTTGATATACCCAGGACCTATAGACTTTCAGTCCAGGGCAGTCGTCATTCTGCTGCTTAGCCATTGTATAGATTTCGTGTCCTGTAGCGTATAGACTGGTATAACGCTGCCAATCTGTAACAATTAACATGGTCTAGATAGATTTTAGAAGCGGGAAATGCTACACAAGGTTGCTGCAACTCTAAGAAGAGAATCTTTCGCTTAGTCCTGGCGCTGTTCTCAATATTTCAGGTGATATTCAGAGTATATGAGCTCATACGCTATATGCAATATACCAGTTGATATAGCTTCTGCAGGAGAAAACTAACACGTGCGCGCTCCACCCAGGTGTAGCGTTCTAGGTTATAAAGTTACCAATGTCCTAAACATCAGACTAGTTGGATTCTGTATAGAAATGCTGAAACATGCATTCAAAGTCTATATAACTATAGTCACCTACGCATAGCCGAAAGCCGGCTGTTCTCGAATGCATCTAACTGGGAAAGTGCATAGTCGATCTCCTAGCTTACGCTGCTGGTGCATATTGGAAGAACATAACATTAGACGTTGTATATTATAGATAGTCCTAGATACGATGAAGCTTATGGAAGCTATGTCTAGCTCGGGAAAACTGGCCTCTTCTCTACTGTACTCAACCGCGGCTAGGTAAATCTGCTACTGGTCAGCATGTTAAATGGATACTTATCGGACACCCGAATATCGAACAATGGCAAATTGACTACAGCCTTAAACTTTATTAATACTAACAGGGCCTAACTAGTAGGACCTATCCGTGAATTGTAGATGGATTGCGTGTAACCTGTAAGGGTTTTCCGGGCCATTTAGCCGCGGTTACTTGGATAGATCGACAAAACGGACCGGTCCCCGTCGACTAAATGTTTTGTATGATGTGATTGCCGGAAAAACATGTGATGTATTGATTGGCTTGCTCTTACTTTTAGCACTCAACCCCATTGAGTGCCTGTTCTTTTCTCTCTTTCTTGTATTCATGTTTTGATTTGTTTGGTTCGGCCGGTAAAACCGCCGTGAATCAACAGCCTCGTGCTCTCCGTCTATTTTACAAAGGAGCTTGACGGAGATACTCTGTACCTTCTAGGTTATTCTGAAACATAGTATCCACATTTGTGTCCTCAGTCCCACGCACTGTAGTATTGTATATCAAATTCCTGGACAGTTACTCTCGCCCACTCTCAGCACACTCATGGCTCATGTATCCAAAGAGCGTACAGCGTTCCGCCGAAGTTCAACCAAAGAATGTTCTTCATCATAGCATTCTCCACTCGAGTACATTGACCAAATATATATCCGATGATATTATATCAAGATATTTAACGATGTGGCGGCGCTGGAGAAATTTATGATACGGATGCCGCCTGCGTGGCGTGGTACCCTGTGGTCAGTGCGGATCCTGACTGGCAAAAGTAGAGGTTCAGGCTAGACAAGTCCTTGACTCCCAGGCAGCTGCATCTAAAGTCAAAGCTGTTTAGGGTTCCAGGAAGGTCTGGCTCCATGGTTGTCTTCCCAAATCTGCGTTTCAAGTAAGACGTTGGTGTCCGGCAAGAACAACCTCGGTGGCAGACATTTATTATAAAGTCCTGTCACAATTTGCAGCAACATGGCCTACTACCTAGCTGCCTTCCTATCCCCATTAGCTCGATAAATACCGGCAGTTTATTTTTCCAACAATAGCGAGGTAGACAGCAGGAATGAAGCATCAAATGTCATCTGACGCTTGGGAGACAAACAAGCCTTTGATTATTGAACTGTACAAACATGAAGGATGGCCGGTTAAGCATATGCTTAAGAGAATCCGCACGAGCAACTTCAATCCCAGGTAAGACGCTTAACAAGTGACTCGAAACTTGTATTCCCTGACCTGCAGCCCTACGTCTAGTGACAGCCAAGTGCGGAGTCGACTAAAAAGGTGGGGTATTACGAAATGGTCTCGGCCAAGGCAATCGAACGGATTCAGCAACACAAAGAGGGCGGTGCTCGAGGATACTAGCGACTCTAAAGATACTCTTCTGCGTGGCCGACAGTCCGTTTCACCTAGCTCAGAGGATGGGCAACTAGACACTATAAGTCCTCCCATAACAACAAGTCACAATAACACGCCTGACAACACCCAAATACATATACAACGTCAAACGGAGCCAGAGCTACAATGCTACTGTAATAGTTGCGTGGCCGTACCGTCCATTGGATGCCCCGCGTATCCCTATTTTACGATATCTGCTGGATATTACCCTAGGTGAGCTGACCTCTGCTCTGAAAGTTTTATGTTTGCATATATTGCTGACACGTGCTTTTTACAGCGCGTCATGCGTTGGCTGTTATACGGCTACAACAGACCCGACAGCAGCAGGGATGCAGGCAGCCAATTGTTCCCGACCCTTGCATTACCCATTCTCACTGATTCCGAGCCTTCAAGCTCCATATTGTCTTCCATATTAAAGTATAGGAATCGCCATTAGCTATGTGGTGCAGAGAAGATCTCCATCGAGAGGGTTTTGCTAACGGTCCGGGTGCCATTCCCTACTGCATTGGCCCACCCGGCCTCAAAATATGGATGCCTCAGCGGAGCGATTACATATGCCTATTCCTTCTGTCAAACCATTCTAGATCTCATCATATCTTCTTTAATACTGCCATTCTACATCGATAAGCCAATATATGTGATAATTCTGGAACTAGATGCAAGCATTGCATTTGGTTTCCCTGCTTCACCTCTTTTATTAAGGAGCATAAAGTGGTTGCTGCTAGCTACAGCCTCGAGCATCATATACCCTTGTTCATTATCCGCCCGTAAAAGCCGTTATATTCACTGTTTACTCAATAAAATTATTTGCTATAACTGAAAATAACCATGTCAAGCTGAAATACATCTGTATATGCAGCTAAGCGGCTTTCTTAGGCCAGACACTATCAACGCTACAATGTGGTGGGACACAAAATGTGTGCTGTACGTATGCATTTAGGAGAAATTGAATACCCGTCTCACCGCCGACCCCCATTTTCAGTAGGGGGTCGGCTACGGCTCAACGTCATTCCCAGCTCAACGTCATTTTTTCTATATATCAGTATTTCTATTATTTTTGAAGCTATTCACACCACACAAAAAATGGAATCTACATATAAAGCTGAGGAACAGCTTATTCAAAAGGCCCTACACGCGTACAATGAAAAAAACCGCATAGAAAAACGTGTTAATATCACCAAATTGGCGCGTGAGCATGGGGTTTCCTATTCGCGCCTTCGTCATCGAATAGCTGGCCGAGCCAGTAAAAGTACTAGGAAACCTAGTAATAAACGCCTTGACCCGGCTCAGTACAGTGCCTTATATGATCATATGGATCGATTTGACGATATAGGCGCTCCCTTAGGTGCCAGCGCCATTAGGAAGGCCGCGGATGCAATTTTAAAGCGGGATCATACCGATCCTTCTACTGAACCACCAAAAGTCTCAAAGAACTGGCCGTACAGGTTCCTCAAGCAGACAGAACGTTATATAAAAGGAAAACGCCGCGTTATTGACGTGGATCGCAAGAAGGCCGAGAATGGAGCTATAGTTATGCAGTGGTATAACTACTTTCAGCTTCAGGTTGAGATATATGGTATACAGGACGAGGATATATGGAATTTTGATGAAACGGGCTTTCGTATAGGCCAGGGCCGCGATGAAAACGTTTTTACAAAGTATTCTGATAATGAGAACGATATTGCAAGCGCTTCAGACCGTACATTGGTAAGCTCTATCGAATGTATCAACGCCGTTGGAGATGTGATTCCACCGGTGTTGATCCTTCCAGGTAGAGTCTTCCTACGGGATTGGTTTACGCATACAAAGCTGCCTGATGACTATATCATTGAAATAACGGCGTCAGGTTATTCAAATGATACGATTGCATACAGCTGGATTCATCACTTCAATCGTTGTACGGCCTCTAGGCAGCGAGGTGCCTACCGGCTCCTTCTTATGGATAATCATGATTCTCATCTTACTGTTGAGTTCGTACAGTATTGTGATAATCATAAGATCCTATTACTTCCTTTTCCATCTCATTTAATTCACCGGCTTCAACCGCTCGATTCAAGGCCTTTTCAACGCCTAAAAGGAACGCATAGTGCTACCGTCAATGATCTCTCTCGAATTAATGGCGAGAATTTCAATAAACTTGAGTTTCTATACGATATACACAAGATACGCAGGGAGGCTTTAACACCAGCTACTATTCGAGCAGGCTGGCGAGACACAGGCATTCGGCCGTTCAATCCTGACATTGTTCTGCAGAAAATCGGTTGTCAGACCGATAAAGATCAAAATATTTTGCAAATATATGACGGGGACCATACAATCGAGAATTTTAATGAGATATCTACGTC
>ML733624.1:0-18582 GCA_009176405.1 Aspergillus novoparasiticus | reverse complement strand
CGGTACGAGCGTCAATACGGTTTACAATCGCCACTGGCCGACTCGACGTCACTTAATCATATCGTTGAACACAAATCACCCACCCTTCCCAAACTAACTCACACCAACCACCTCGTGCCAGACATGGTAGACGCGCTTCAACTGCCGAAGATAGGATGTTGAACACTTGGAGAAGCGCCTTCAAGCCAGCCTACTAACAAAACTACTAACCCACGAGAATCTCTTACAATACTGATAGACGGCACGACATATGCTAAAAGTGAAATTGTACGGGCTAGAAGGAGACATGGCACGCGATAGGATATGTACTAGTAGATTAGTGATAGTTGCCCTTTCGGCTCAGCCGCCGGGCGTTAATAAATTGTTTGTTTGTTTGTTTGTAAGCCCCACCAACCCTAAATCTCACCTTCACCCATATATCTAACCTAGTGGGTCCTTGTAAAAGGTGGCAAGCAAGGAATCACTGTATCCTCAAACAAGCCCATATTGTTTTGCTAATCTTACATATGTTGGTATAGGTGGCAAATCTACTTCGGTGGAACATAGCAAAGTAACTGTACTCCCGTAAACTTTTGTGCCAGGGCACCAACTAATAAATACCGAAGTGCTGGTTGCCTGTGCTCTCATAAATATTCTCTGGCTTCAGGCTCTTGTGGAATTGATCGGATAAAGTACTCCATCTGCGAGAGAACCAGCAGGAACTTCAAGAATCTCGAACAAGTGAGACCTATGCAGGGGGAGAAGAACAGTATATCAGCTAACAATCATAAGATACAAGCAACGAGAGGCTGTTTCGCTTATAGGAAACAAAAGACACCGTGTGATGTGCTAGCTCAGGTGTCCCTTGTACCTAGAGTCACCTGGTCAGCGTGGACTGTATTGTAACCGAGTCTCAGGGGGAGGTCAGTTATCCCCCAAAGTGCCTAATATCCTTTGCTGTGTTCGTCACCAAAACAATAAGTGGTACAGAAGAAAACCGTGTATCAGCAACCTTAGGGCAATGTCTATCTTACCGTACACCTTGTCTACGGATGAGAAGACCGGTGTACGTTGTGATTTGGGTTCAGTACCTGCTCGCAGGTCTACTATGGTCAATACCAGTGATAAGGCCGAAGGCAATGACAGCGAGCAACTTAGGGGTTCACACTCCTTCACCTCCAGTATGGTTGAACAGTATACCTATCCAACTGTACGCAACTACTGATGAAATTTGACTAGTTCCGTGGACGTCTACTCTTAGAGAAGAAAGTCTCCCTGTGGTTTTACCACAATATATCCATCCGATTCCATCGCAGTGGTTTCTGGGTGAGATTGAAATACTCCATAAAAGCAACGCACTAATATGCGTCCCAATACAGCTGCGGAACGCATTGATATCGGGATATATAAGCTGGGTGCACCCGTTTTGCCCGGTTATTGATATGCACACCTTTTTATCGAGCATTACCTATATGGATGGCAGTCATGGTAAGATAAGTCTGCTACTGTTGCACAGTGTAATGTTTGCGGGGGCATCATTTGCCCCTCTCTCGGAGCTACAAAAAGCCGGATACAACTCACGCCTGGCTGCCAAGACTGATTTTTACTTCAGGGCCAAGGTAGGATGGACCTAGGTTCCCACTCGATTTAGACTCCAATGACTCTTTTTCCAGTTACTTTATGACTTCGGTTATGAGTCAGATATGGTTGTACTCGTGCAGTCGTTGCTCCTTATGTCTTATTGGCACGATGCACGTAATTCTCTCCAGAATCAATCGCACTGGATTGGCCTTGCCAACACTGTAGCGCGCAGCATTGGGCTACACCAAAACCCAGCCGTCAGCATGACGGCAAAAGACATGGGTCTGTGGCGCCGTTTAGGGTGGACTTGCTTTATACGCGACAGGATTATATCATTAGACGAACGGCATTTACCTACCATTGCGCTGCGGCATTTCAATCTGACGTTACCAGAGGTTTCTGATTTCGAGATCTGTACCTTGCCTCCGGAGATTTTACAAGCCTTTCCAGACTGTGAAGTGCTCCAGAGGCCCGGAAGCCAAGTTGCGCTTGCACAAATATTTATTGAAAAGGTGAAATTGTGTATGATTCTTGATGGCATTCTGGGATACAAGGATGAAAAGGTTGCCCTAAATCTTGGTGTCATGAACGAAGGCACCGTGGTACAACTAGAGGAAGCCTTGCAGGAGCAGGATGGTATAAAAAGCGAACACAAATTACACCTTCAAGCATGGCAGGACGAACTTCCAAGGAATTGTCAATATAGGCCAAGCCCAATGCGCGCCTTGACCCACTGTGAAAGAGTCCTCCGCCTACATCAGTCATTCCTTCACGTCTTATATCACACGGTCTTCTTAGTGCTTTATACGCCACGAGAAGCTCATAACTCAACTTCGTCAGATCCTATGCAGCGTTGCATACGAGTAGCATCAAGCTCCATCGCTCATATTATGGAGGATTTACAAAGCCAAGATCTTATTCCTTCCATCTACAAGTGTGACAATGATCGTAAACGCGGCAGTTGCAAATGTCTATCAGTACAAGTTATCACGGGGATCCCAAAAGTATTGGTGTATTCGGCGCTTTTCGGACTGCACCTGGTACTTGAGGCAGCTGCAGGACATCCACGAGTATGCAGCATTTGCCGCTGAATGCCTCGTCCATGCATCATGCAAGTTGTGCCTCCCGATTCGCCTGTTAAACGATGAACAGCTAAGTGAATTCGGTGTAGGGGAACATGCATGTAGCCTTGGACATTTCCCCCCAAGGCATCCTCACGAAGATTCTAACGTGAATATGGGCATACCAAACTCAGTCCCTGCTCCCCCGGAGTCGATAATTCCCTGGCCAAGTACCTCACCAGAGTTCGTCCAACAAATGGATAGTCCTTTTCAACAGGACGAGTACGGGTACGGGTACGGCTGCAATGTTGACTTCATGTCCGGCGTGTACGATACCTATCACACGATGTTCTCTGGTCCCTCTGATACATTATATCCCACAGAGCTGTTGGACAGTTTGATGGCAGAGCCTTTTCGACTATTTGTGAATGATTATACTTCGTGAGTCGATTACTACTGTCGATAGTGTCTAGATCACTTACTGTTACCCTTTCTCCCAGTTACACATCTGACTCCATTTACTATAAACAGTGAAGTAACGATGAGGTTTACATTTGAAAGAAAGAATAAAAAACATGGTGCAACATAGTTTTCAATACGGAGGCGGAAAGTGACTTTCGCCATAATAATATTCTAAGGTGTATCGACACAATGAGCCACCCCAAACCCACTGTGGGCATAAGTGTAACGGACTTACCACCTTGGAAAAGGATTTCAGCAATCTCTTATTGCGAGAATATCAAGCGTGGAGGGAACAGAGAGAAAGGAATGACAACTACACACCTTCACAGCAAAGAAATCTCTGCAAAATGTAGGACAACAATACACGCCAAACACAGCGAATAACAGCAAAGCATATGCCTGAGGCATGACAAGTTATCGTGCTGGTTCTCACTCTACACTAGATACAAAAAACCCTCGGCCAGGTGTCCTCTTTGGATTTATGATGGATAAACGTGAATACGATGTGCCACTGTATTGCTTTTTTCTTACCCGTTCCGTCTGCCACATATACGAGACTTCTTTTACTGAAGAGAAGGCTCAAGCTTTGGTGTCAATGGCTGAAATATTGAATAGTATCTTTCCTTCTGTATTGATTAATCTGTTCTATACCATGTCTCTGTCTATTGCATTACCTATTCTGTACCTCGGTTTGATGAAGAGCCTATAACATAATAATCTTTCAATATTTTCTCCTCCCCTAACATAATAATAGAATCCCAAGATGCACCTGATTTTGGTACTAGGGATGGCGAGTCGGATACCCCTTGTATAGCTGGAAGCGATGGTTATCAAAATCATGATTGAAACCGTGTTCCCAAGTACAAGTTGCCTTGGCCACTATCATACCAACACGCCTGGATAAGCCACGAGTGTATGAGATTGAAGATACTAATACTGTTGAAAGGCATTGTCTCTGAAAATATGTCGTATTGTTTTATGATTATTATTAATCCGGTTCAATTTTCATATCGAGCCGTTGGCTATGACACACATGTCTAGGCAGTGGCCTACGCCACTGCCTCCAGATGGCCCCAAGCAGCTCTATCAGGCCTCCTCTATCTATTTTCTGCTCACTCTTGACTTTTTCTTCGCCCGAGCCACTTATCTGCGCCAGGCCCCTCTCGGTATTCAACGCCTGCTGGGCGTTATCCAGGTGTACCTAGATTGTCCTTTCTTCTATCCCTCCCTTTTACTTTCTGCTTCCTCTACTAGCTCTAGACCACTAAGCTCGTGTCTATAGGCCCTATCTATCTCTATAGCTGCTTTCCTGAGAAGCTGCCGATATCTGTCGTTGCAAAAAAAGGTCATGAGGGCGATCGTCGCCTCTGGTCCTTAAAGAGGCAACATACTCGGGCTGTTTCTCCCTGTCTAGGTAATGACACTCCTGTCCTAGCGTGAGCTCTTTAAGGCCTGTCTCCGGTGGCGCCATTGTCTATATTCAACTATGGCTTATTGTTCCCTGTGGAGCCTTCATAAGTCTGACATCTCAGTGACCTATGGATATTTATCTGATTTAGGTAGGTTGGTGTTATGCAGGAGTGCGTCAGTAGCCTAGTACGCGGATTGACTAACTGCGAACAGACTATCGGTTGAAGTATTGTGACGATCATTGGAGTTTCATATATATGAATGGTCCGGCTTTTAATATAAACTATTCAATTTTAGCTCTTATGACTTCTCAATACCTGAGCAGATATCAAGGTCACTTAGTGGAAGACTGGGGTTCACGGCAGAGTTGACCATCTTGTCAAGTATTGGGAGGTTGGTGTTGGCATCACTGCACCCTGTATCGCGACCCTTAGGCCATTACTTCGTGTCATGTCCGACAGATACAGCGGCCGCCAAAGCCCCTACAGGATCTGAGCAGCGTCGGTTTCTGACAGTTCAGGATCTCTTTGTCTATCCTCCGCCATAGGAACAAAATCAAGCTCTTACCAGGAATATAGTTTGACCAAACCCCGCACAAAAACGCTCTTCCATCCTCCACGATATTGGAGCCGCCTCAAGAAAACAGGGTGCCGGACTATGACATCGCCTATCTGGAGATGGCTTACACTGACTGTTGGAAGATCGCAGGAAAGAATCGTGCTATAACGTCGCGCAAGTGATAGCATGGGGTTGATGATGGAGAATATCATGATGGAAGCAATGGTCTTGTTGTGATCCAGAGGGAGGCAAATATACTATTCTGGTTGTTGTAAAATTGGCGGCATACATATATAGTCAGTTCGGGGGAGATCAATTTGTTCCAGGCGATGCACCCGTGAGTGGATAGTAAATACTTAACTTGGATTTGTGGGTGTTGTCAATACCGTGGCACGATTCTGGTGACAGGATGAATCCTATCTTGACTGGACATGGGATAATACTTGAATAGGATTCGTATTATATACCGTATCTGATCACCTGGCGCCCGGATTTTTGATATACACCGAGATTTCGATACTTTTCAAACCACCATACCTGTAGTCATATGACTTCAATTGGGCAGTAGTATCTGATATCGAAAGCTTGAAATTAGGAGAAAAGATACGTTATATCAAAACGGCCAATAAGGATAGTATAAGCAGGTCTACACTATCTCAACATCATCGTGGCGTTGAACATACCCAAGCAGAGTAATATAATCATTAACAAATCCTCAACAACGAGCAGGCCAGAACGCTTATAAAATGGATCAATAATCTAATTGATAAAAATCTTCCGCCTATGCTTGAAATGCAACGAAATTTTGCTAAGGAACTTACTGGAAAGAAGCCAGGAAAACATTGGCCAACTCGATTTCTGAAATATGATGATCAGCTTACTGCCCGCTATACAACTGGAATACACTTGCGTGTGTCCGCCCTGATAGTATCAATCTCTTCGTGATTTATTCCAGCATGACGAGCAATAACCATGTCAACTGGTAGCTACAAACAGAATTTGGGAAGAAAAAACGGCTGCGGTGGGATGCACGGCATTCATCTGGGGTCTGGAACCATTTTAGTCAAGTGGCTAAGGCTTAAGATGGTACACCTAAAGAAATGTGTAAGCATTGCAAAAGAATTTTAGATCATCCAGGACTTGGAAATGGAACTTCAACGATATAAAAAAAAAATTCAACACATGCAATCAATCAATCAATCAATCAAGATTCCATTATCCTGTTCCAGCCTAAATACTGAACGTCTAGCTATGCAGGTGCGTCAAAAGAGCCTAGAATCTAAGCGTAAAACGCCATATCCCACAAAGTAATCGAAAGCTTTTATTACAACTAAAACTGTCTGCCACCGGACAGTCCCCCTAGCCTGTCTTCCTAATCCCTCACCATCCTGCGTCCCGGGCTCCTTCGAGTGTCTCCTGGTAGTGCTCGTTGGTAGGCGCACTGAGAGGGTTTGACCAAGTCCTCCCTGGTGTGACTGTTTACGCATCGTCTTCCACATCTGTCTCCATTTGGTGGTGACCAGTTTGCTCTACGTCTAAATTGACTGAGCAATCCTATCTGGTGCATAAGTTCGGCGATGTAGCGCATCGCCTGCGGGTAGGATATAATCCCGTTATAATCCATCTTCCCTCGGACCTTTGGGTCCAATCTATCCAACCTAATCTTCCTAGACTCGATGTAGAGTGGGCATTGCAGAAGGATATGTCTTGATGTCTGGGACCCCTGCCCGCAGTGGCATTGGTCTGAGTCAGAAACCTTAATCTTGAAGAGAAAGTGCCGCAGCCCATTTCTCTGCGTCCGCATCTGAATGATAAATAGACGCGTGCGGCTTGGATAATCCCGTATAGAGATCTAGTACTTTCTTATTCGGGATTTCAATTAATTTGTGTGTCGTGCGGCCTGTTTTCTCCGTCTTCCATTCTCTAGTTCCACATATCGTACCGTCTTAGTATATAGTAGATATGTTCTAATAGATATTGTCCCGATGGTCTTTGAGGATTGCGGACCGCCTGTATCGCGGCTTGGCTATCCACAAACACCGTGGCTAATCTCCGCTCCTTACGTAGTTTATGTAGAGCCATCCGAATCCCGGTCAGCTCGCCTGCGTAGACCGTGGACTCCTCTTCCGATCCCAGCGTCCCATTGCGTATCCATCATTGCGAAATAGAGATGGCACTAGCTCCAATCCGACCATTTAGCCCACTTCCGTCCGTGTATACTGCGATCCCTTGTCTGGCGCAGTATTCCTTATGAAACTTAAGTGCGGCCTCGTGGCTGTCAATCACCGCCACTAGAGGGGATTCCCACGGAGCCAGAATGTATGGCTTGCGGGTTTCCCACGTTTTCTCCCCGAGGGGCCACAACGGGCCTCCTTTCCGACTGAGCGCCTCCATCGGTGTCCATCCACTGCGGCGGCGTTCACGTGCCGAGCGTGGTCTCAATACCGATTCGGGGCAAGCCAGCTCCGGTCCTGTCCGGATTCTGACTGCCGTTTCCTCGATAATCTGCTGTAACTGGAGATGTACTAGTAATATATATAATTCAATATTCAGAGCTGCCGCAGCCGTGCCTTTGAAAGCACCACTAATCAGCAACGCGGCCTGTTTCTGGATCTGCGTGAATTCTGCGAGCATTTTCTGGTTTGTCGAGGCCACCACCTGGCCGCCTCGTGGGCTGAACCAGGCCGCTGCCCTGTAGAATAGCTGAGGAATAACTACAGCTTGATAGATCCGACGCATGGCACGCAGGGGAACGCCCCATGTGGATCCTGCGATCCCCCGTAGGGCTGCCAGCGCTTTGGTGCGGTGTGTGGCAAAGGATAGGGTTTATCCAGCCAAATCCCTAGATATTTAGCTGTTTCCGTTGGTTTTATGGTCGTGTCCGCGTAGGGGACCTCCATCTGATCGTGGCCTGTTGGTGGGAGCGGAACCTCCCAAATACTATCAAGGTCGTCGGGAGATAGGCCCGGAGACGAGGCGGTGTTACCTCCGTATTCCTAGGGTTAGTGAAATGGAGAAGCTCAAATTTTCTGGCACGAATTTAGAAACGTGTTGGCTGGCCCATCGGCCTGCTCGGGTCAGGGCCATTTTCAGTGTTTTGACGTTTTCCGCATACGAATCGGACGCCGCTAGGACGCAGGCATCGTCGATCCAACCGTACGCCTCGGTCGAACCTCCTTGTGGTCATATCACAAACAGGTCTCGGATCAGAGGTGTATTATAGATTAAATAGAGAATCGGGGAAAGGGGTGAGCCCTGCGGAATGCCTGTTGGGGTCGAAAACTGCGCGCTCAATTCCCCCACCAGAAAAATCCGGGTTGAGCGGTTGGTCAGAAAGGACTGCAGCCAGCCAGTCCGCAAAGTAGCCTAGCTTGAGCTGGCGGAGGTTGAAGAGCAGCCGTTCGTGGGACACGTTGTCGAAGGCACCAGATACATCCAGCAGGACCATACTTACCTTCTTGCCCCGGCCCCACGCACGATATATATAGTCGAGGATAAGCTGGATGGTATGATCAGTAGAGATACCTTTTCTCCCTCCCAGGTGGGTTTTCGGGAGCAGCTTGTGTTCCTCCAACACCCAGGCAATCCGTGTGGCTACAATCGATTCCAGGATTTTTCCAAAGTTATTGAGTAGGGCAACTGGTCGGTAGGATTTGGGCAAGCGGTAGTCTCGGGGCGCGGCTTTGCGAAGGGCCACGGTAGTGGAAGGTCTGAAAGTGCTTAGGATTGTGGCCTGTTTTGATACTCGCGTTGAATAGTGCCGTGGTTCGTTCCAAAAAGATCGGGATTTTGAGCAGCTCGTGCCAGATCTTATTCGGAATCGCATCCGGTCCTGGTGCTTTATCTGGAGGTGCTCGTCGGATTGCCTTGGCTACTTCCTCATTGGTAATTTCCGGGAAGTCGATCTGCATCGGTTGAACGCGTCGCTCGATGTCGGACAGATCGGCTGGGGGCGGTTCAGGAAAGAATGTCCCACGTAGAACCTCCGCTTTGGTCTCATTGGTGTCAGCCGGACCTGAGGTCCGATTAGGGTTGGGATCGTGTTTGCGGCCCGCGTCCCGTGGTTGCGGGCCCACTTGGCCACGCGCCAGATCCCGTGAGTGCCTTGGTCTATCGCCTCCGACACCCAGCGGCGGAAACCCCGTCGCAGGGATTGGGAGATGATCCGGCCTTTTCGGTTGCGAGCTTTGATGTAGGCCGCCCAGCTCTCAGCTGAGTGGGTGAGGGTGTAGACCCTGCGTAGCAGTCTGGTCATCTTGATCATGTCCCGGCATTCCGGTGTGAGATTCGGGTTGGCCCATGCGCTGGCACGGACCCACGGGACCGCGTGTTGAATGGCGCGTTGGACAACTTCTATGAGAAAGTCCGCGGCGTTGTCAATCGCAGCCAGCGAGGGATCCGTCCTGAGCGTGTCCCATGTGTATATATATTGAGGTTGTCGGCCACGTATTCCCGCAGCTTGGCTGCGTCCGTGGCTTTCCAGTTGCGTCGTTTCGGTGGCTGGTATGCTTGTGGGCTGAAGTCAAGAATTGTACGGATTGGTAGGTGGTCCAAGTCCGCGTGGACCTTGGGAGCCACCTCGCAGGCAATAAATTGATCTGGGAGACTCTGCGCCCCGAAAACAAGGTCGATCGTGGACCGATGATTGTTCCAGTCTCGGGTCACCGTTCCCGGTTCAAGCCAGAGGCCCAGGAGCCGGGAGTCGGTAAATTCTAGCAGTTGGGGGGCTCTTCGGTCGGTACGGGTTCGTCGGTCTCTGCCGGTATCGTCGGTATCGGTGTCGGTTGTGGTAGTCGTCTCGCTTGCCGAGTTCGGGTCGGGGTGAGCGTCTCGTTCGGACCAGGCCGGGTGGTGGAGATTGAAGTCGCCGAGAATGATATGATCCCCTTCTGGGGCCACCACTCAGTCAAGTAGTTCTATTGTGTCAGTACGGTTGCTATCCCACGGTCCGGGATTATATATATTGAAAATCTGCAGTTTTCTGCCCTGCACGTGGAGCTCGAGCTCCTGGCAGTCGGCGGAGTGCACTGTGTGCTTCCATGGTTTAGGGTTAATCTTGCGCGAGATGTAAAATGCCACACGGGCTCGCTGATCCCCAATGTCGCTGGCAGTGGGGTGTAAAAGTTGGTGGCTGCCGTATGCGGGATGATGTGTTGTGTCAGAGTAGGGATTGTTCCAGGGCTCCTGGACTGCAATGATATCGGCTTGCAGAACAGCGGGATCGCGCAGAAACTGGGCCATCACGACATCCCTGGATCGGTTCACATTGTATTGTAGTATCTGTATTTGTTTAGTCATGAGTTAGGGTTGAAGCAGTAGTCGTGGTGGCTGATCGAGTCCGGCCTCGGTTTCCGGTGTCAGGTCCGAAAGAATCCCGTGCCCGTTGGCGTTTTCTCGGACTCAGCGATCGGGCCTGTGTGTATAGTTCGATTTGTGCATTTTGTCTCGCGACCTGGATTTCACGGTCGATCTGGTTGACGAGCCGGGGGCGCCACAGATGGTGTCGTGGGGACAGATGTTTCCTATGTGGCCGTATTTTTGGCAGTTGTTGCATCGTATGATGCGAGACGCCCGGTCGTACAGAGCATTCTCGGAGGCCAGGAAGTCCCAGTCAGTGCCCGCGTCGATAGCGTTGTTGGCATGGTGCGGCGTGGTAAATTTAATGGCAATCGAGGACGTTTTCTTGTCCGGGGGATGACGGACGAGCCAGCTGACATGCACCACCTAGCAGGGTTCACCCCACCCGTGGCGGTTGTTGGCCACGAGCTCCTCGGCGATCCGCTTGCGGTCCGCCTCGTCGGTCAGCGGGCCCAGAGCCTTACACGGCATGTCGGAGGCGGCCACCCCCCACGTGGACAGGGTGACGCGCGCGCTGTCCCCAAAGCCGCGGACCCACGCGTCCCGGTAGGTGCGGGCCATCTCCGCCTCCTTGGCGCTGCGGAGGAAGAGCCGCAGGTCACCTGACCGCAGGATTTTCGCCGCGACGAACTGGATGGACATCAGCGTGGGACGGACTGCCTTGTAGGCGGCGTTGCGGCGGTGCTTCTCGGCGCGTTTGACAAGCTCCTCACTGGTGAGCCGGCGGAGGTTCTTGGCCATGGCGGAATAACCCATCTTCACCGTGACGGCGCGCTCGCGGTCGAGGTCGGCGGGATGCGCCGACGCGGTGCTGTTGGAGCCATGCGTCGACTAGTGATAGCACGGCGGAGGGGCCCTGGCCGCCCCCTGGGCGTACGTGCAGATGGGATCCTCTGTTCGGGCCGTGAGCTCGTTGGTGTCCTTCCGGATGTCATTGATCGCGCGTTGCATCTCGTTCACCTGGACCTTCCACGCGTCCCCCATCGGGTAGTGGGACAGGGCGTCGGTCAGCGCCCAGCTGGCCTGGATGAACTCGACGACCCGTTTCGGGGTGCCGGAGCCATGGGTCTTGAGATACTCGAGCAAACTGGCGGCCTCGCGGTTGTGGTCCAATACGCGTTTTTGGAGGGGTCTTGCCGCGCGACTTAGCAGCATCTCCTACCAGGCCGATGCTGGTATCAGGAGATAGCTCTCACGGACACGAGAAACTGGGCAAATTTTGAGCCGTTTCCGGCGTGGGGTCGTGGTGGAATTTCAAAAATTAGTTTCGCGAAAGAGTAGTTGCTTACACCACTGCCTTTGTTAGGGCCCTATACAGGGTCTGGCGTTGGTGGCACCATTGTCTGAATATAGCCATTGCAGGGCCTGCTGTTCTCTGAGGGGCCTGAAAGTCCTGACGCCTAGGAGAGTCTTGAGCCCCTATCTATAGTTCTACGTCAAAAGTATCCGTGTATTCCGCCTTTCCCGCCCGAATCATCAAACTGACCTAGTTTTCTGAAACAGCCAGCATTCTTCCATTTTATTAGAAATTTACTAGTAAATTTAAATATATATAAAAAAAATGAACTTTTTTAAAGTTCGATTTTTTCATTGACTAATACTTAGTATACCAGCCTTTTGCCTCAATAACCGCCTCTATACGCCTAGGCATAGACTCCACCAACCGATTGAAAAAGTCCTCGGATATCTCATTCCACGCACGCTCTATTAAATCGCTAAAACGCGCTTTTAAAGCTTCTTCGATGACTTCATATGTCTCTATATCAGGATCGAGCTGATATATCACTTCTTTCAGCTTTGCCCAGGCATGTTCAATGGGGTTAAGATCAGGCGAGTAAGGCGGCCAATCGATAGTAGAAATCTCTAGATCCTGGAACCAACATCTAACCTTTTCGGCTGTATGTATAGGAGCGTTGTCATGCATGAATTCTAGACCAGGTTCCCATATAGAATAGAGATTATCTTCCAGGATCTTAAGATAGCTCTCTGCGGAGTAGCCACGTCGTTGAGAGTGAGAATCACGCGCCATCATGTTGATTTCTGAGCGAGAACTATTCCAAAACGCTGCCCAAATCATGATAGATAGACCTTTGGACTTGCTGTATCGAATAATATGCTTCCTTTTCCATTTCTCGCCCAATCGGTTGAGTCTAAAGTACCATTTCTGACGCTTTCCCTTTCCCAAGTCAACCGAGCATTCGTCCGACCAGATTATCTTGCGCCACTGCTCAACGCTCCAATCTCGGTGAGCTACCGCCCATTCTAAACGCTTCTTAGCATGCTCATCTTTCAATTTAGGCCTTTTTTGAGCGCGCCAGTGGCCATATCCCGAAGCCTTGAACAGTCTAAGAAAGGTAGAGTTGGATGCAGTTTGTCACGGTGCGATCCCAGATCGCCGTTCTGCCAGCCCCGACCGCCTGTCACGTGACCTCTGACCGTATATCTGGCCCGTCTGATCCTGATCCTGTTGTAGCTCTCCGAGCTACGTCTTGTCTATCTGTATATAGCCTGACCCGTAGTCTGCCTGCTTATTAGCTCTGATTAGCCTGCCTGCCGAAGCCGCACCCTGACACAGTTGTCCCACTTCGGCGGCGTAGATCAGGGTAGGTAATAAAGGGATCGGCTTGTATAATAGCTATAATTCTGCGTTTATCGTGTTTATCAAGCACAGTAGGCCTGCCTGCTCGATTTATCGAACTGCCGTTGTGCCTGAGCGATTTTTTTTCGATGGTATACTGAACGGTTGACGCGGGAATTTGAAGCGATTCCCTAATTCTGGCCTGAGAAACCCCTTTATAAGCTAAACCGCATATAAAACCTCTAGTATAGGGACTTAATTCGGTTTTCTTTATCCTATTCGGGTTTATTACCCCTAGAGGCGTTCTAGGGGCCATTTGTTGAAGAAATAAGAAATAGGTAGAAAAACGCGTGGTCGCGGAAGACGCGTTTTACACGGAAACTTTAGGTGGCGACTATAACTGGTACAATAGTGGGTCAAAAGTATTGCAACACTGTTACAGACCCTTGTCTAGCGCACCTTATCGAAGGCGGACATACAAGGCAGAATAACGATAGGATGACGATGGCCGATTTCAGAGCGGCTGGCACCCAATGAATCGTCTATCTAGTAGTTATTCGGGAAGGGCTACGGACGCCGATAACAGCCCCATCACGTGATACCTACTCCAGGACCTACTCCAAAGAGAGTATATCGGGGGTATACAACGCTACGCACCACGATTGGATATACTCCATCTCCTACCCCTAAGGAAGTCACGATGGGAGTAGATAGTCAAGGATATATAAGGACACTCCTTCATGTACTTAGTTTAGTTCTTCGTGATCAATTCTACATTGTTACTACAGAGTTACCTTAGTAGCAAGACCAGTCTCAACTCGTTCGCACTCTTTTAACTATTAGGTATACATACTTAATAGGCCTGGCCCTTTGGACTCAAGTCTAGTATCGACAGCAGTCTTGTCGGCTGCATCCCTGTAACGACGGCAGTCAAGTATCGACGGCAGTCTTGCACCGACGGCAGTCTCGTAGTGACTCCCGTCCCACCAAGACCGCAACCCAACGACGACGGAAGTCGAGGAGCGACTTCAGGTTAGTAACCCCTCGAACGTGGTCCGCTAACTGGTCTCAGACTTGACGACGAAGCCCCGGGCGTAACACGCGGCTCTCATGCTTCACACTAACATCGCATATTTATCATCTCATACGTTGCATTGGACTTACCTTACTAGAATAGATTTATTGTTTGTGCGAGAGTTCCGTTGATAACCAGCCTCTGCCTGTTTTATAATTCCACAAATGGCCCGTGTCTTGGTTTCGCGATCGACTACCGGGTCCCAATTCATCGAATCTACTAAGCTCTGTAATTACTGCCGTCGGAATTAAACCCACTCCCCTGATACCATCACAATGCTTCCACAGAGACCAGTACACTAGAACACATCTCATACATTATAAAATTCCGATATGAGTGCGTTGAAGTGGTTAAGAAAAGCCAGCTCGAAATCATTCACACTTCTTAAATGGTTCATGCACCTTCATAGACTTCACCCCTCACATACCAGACATAGTTAACCGTTTAGAGATTGGATAGATAGATGAATTTATCTCCCCTATTCCTTTAATTGAGCAGTATATCAAAATGGTATTACTGCTGACAAATCGGCATCCTTAATTTCGAAAGTCACTACACCAGACAGTTCCATTTGTCTGCTTCTGGCTGTCTTCACTTTCAGACTATACATGCGTCTGTTTAATTGGTAATTCTCCCGAGGTTTTGTTTTATTTGGGATCTGGACTTCCGATGAAATCCGGCAAAACCCGCTGGCAGAGATATTTACTAATATTTGCTTCGAACGGAGGAGATGGTCTTGGCGGCTATTGTGTTTCAACTTAAACTTGGTATTATTACGAGAGAAAATTGGGCTCTAAATCTCTTCTGGATAACCAAGAGATTTTCAATGTGGTACGCTTTATTTGGGGTTTGGCCTCTCATACCTTATAAAAAGCCATACTCCGTGTGAATTTGTGAGCATAGTAGTTTATAAACTCTCTCGTCACGTGACCACATAGCCAGATCGATCGGATAGACCAGAGGGGTCAGACAGGTCGATTGAGTCAGTCGGGTTACCATCAAATTTTGAGGGTCGCGAGGCTTGCTGTGAGGATTACTGAGCCAATTATTATACAAATTCAATTCTGTTACGGCGGACTAAATCTAGCTAACGGTCAACCGATAGATTTTACCAACTTTACCAACAGCAACGCACTATTATCTAGCCAATTAGATCTATTTATTATGTCCCACTATACTATCTACCAATTATAATAATAAAAATCCCTGGATTATTGACTAGTCCACCTCCGAAGACTCTTACCGTTTTAAATAATTTAAACCTGCAGTATTTTACCGCTTTTTAATAGAAAAAGAACTTATTCTACCTTTAGGTACTGCAACCCCTATAACCCCTAGACTTAAGGCCTAGTCTTCGGGTATCACTACCACTACTATCACTACCACTACCACTACCACTACTAATTAATAATAGATTGTAGAAATCTACTACAGAGTAGTATATTATAAGGCCCTACTAGGCCACCACTATACTATACAGACATAACAACTCAAGATTGTAAGTGCGTGGCAGCCGTGGCTTAATGTAAAACGCCAAGCTTTCGGTAAAAAATGGTCGGTTGACCGTTAGCTAGATTTAGTCCGCCGTATTCTGTATTATCCTACAAAAAACAGAGTCTGGCAGATACCCCCTCTTTGTTAGAGATTATAAATTCCTACTTTCTGAAGATTGCGGATTTACCTACTGTAAGCTGTCTATCCAGAGTTTATTCTTGGTCTCTTATTCTATCCCGACTTTAAATATGTCACAAGTGTCTTAGGTCTCTGATCTTTATTTCTCAAATATAAGTGGATATTATAGACACCATTGCTTCCCCTTCTCTGAAGATATACAAATATATACTCTGGATCCTTCTGCTAGTCAGCAAACGCTGCCCTCAGTATAGGCTGCGGCAAGTCCGCTCCGTTGGATGTCAAAGTCATATCCGCATCCGCATCCAACAATTATCCGCACTAGCATAAAATTCGCTAACTTTTTTTGTCACTTCATGTGACCCTTTTACAGCTGACCAAGCACTCTGTTTTCCATTAACTAACGTATCTCGCTAGCGAGTCGGCCACCTCTGCTCCAATTCCTGCCTGCGGGCTAAATATAAGGGCCTTTATCAACCAAACAAATGCATTTCTATAAATAAATTAATTACTAAGTGGTTCAGGACATCTACTCTAGCATATCCCCGAATATGACAATTAGGACACTGCGGTGGCGCTCGTACGCGCGGCCGAGCTGTAGAAAGCGCTGGATCTATAGGGATATTATCCTGAGCTTCCTGAACCTCATTCTCTCGCTGGAATCGCTCTAGGCCTTCCTTTATAGTTAAGCCCTCTGCAGTAGCTAACTGTCTTTTAGAGCGCTTCCCCTTTTGACTTTGCCATTCATTAGCGGCACGTAGCTTGTATATTTCTTCGCGTGCAAGAATAAGCTCATTAAGGTGTAACTCATGACCTTTAATAAACTTTGTCTAAGCGCTTTTCTAGCAAAGATGAGGGGCTTTGAACACAGTCTCTAAGTAGTTTCTTTTCTGTAGATACCTGCTTCTCCAGTTGCCTAGTAGTATACGGCGTTTTAGGTGCTGAATTAGTTGACCGACTGCCCGGCGGTGTAGGTGTCTTTAATTGGATATCCAACTTGCTGAGCACCCTGCCAGGATCAAATAAAATAAGGCCAGTCCCTGCGAAGCTTTTCTAGATATATTCTGCTGTAAAAGCAATTTTGCAAGCTTCTGGAAAAATATTGAGGAAATCAAGCTTATCAATATAGTTAATCCCTAGGCGTATTCTCTTCTGTACCAAGGTACCGTAGGCACCCTTTAGAGACTTAAAACAGCCTACATCTAAAGGCTGGAGTTTATTCGAAGAATGCGCAGGCGTACAGATAGGAATAATATTATTCTCACTGCATATTTGATCAAATTGAGGTGTAATATGGCTGTTATGTCCAACAAGAACTAGAAGACGGTATTTCCCAGTTGTACGACTAGTAGTTGCAGGTATAGAGAGGCCTTTAAGCCAACGAAGGCCTGTCTCATTGGTAGTCCATCCATTAGAACTAACTTCAATCCTGCTATTAGGTGGCAGCTCTAAATCGTGATGCCAACTCTCTATATGAACACTTCCTTTGAAGTTAATACATGGAGGAAGCACCCAACCAGTAGTTGATACACTCAATTGAAGTAACTCATTCCCGATTACCTGGCAGTACAAGAAGTGCCTTTCCATAGTAATCAGCTCTAGTAACTATTCGAGCAGTAGCTAGTAGACCTATAGCAAAGCCAGTTTCATCAAAATTATAGATATCTTCCTATGTGATCCCATATTATATTATAGTGATCTATACACGATTAAACTACTCTTTAATGCTCTAGCGTCTTCGCATTTAGCGCGTTAATAATCATATTGTCGAGAATAGGAGGACGTTACTTCTGGATGTCGCTTTATAGACTTGGAAGTCCAGTTCTCCCCAGCTGATTGAATCGATGTAGTTTGTATCACTCCCTGAAAATGTCACTGGCTGATGCCATCAACCGTTTTGTGTGATCGGAGAACGACTGAGTTTTAGCAGTAGGTGCGCCAGCCTCTGCGATCACAATAAGAATTTGGACTATCAAGATGTATTTTACTTTGCTTATTAGAGGCAAGATTGCAGGTTGATGGCGATCGAAGCACTGTAAATACTTCAAGTGCGGAAAGTGGAATTTCAGAGACAACCTGCACGACATTAACAGTCTTTCCATCAGTTTAGCTGCAGTATAGGTAATCACCGGCAAACTTTGAAGGCCATGGGGAAAGGTAGGAAGCCCAGTTTCTGAGACTCAGCTACTCTGTCTTGGGATGTACTGCTTTGGTAAATAATTATGATCTATCAAGCCAGATTTGCAAGTTTTACTGATCATCAGGGATTACATCGGAAGCTGCGAGGCTTATAACCAAAAGTTGGTATTTCACCGATACATAAACTAGAACATGGGTACATCAGTCACCTTAGTGACCCATTCCTATATAATTGCAATGGAGCTGGGTTAAGTATATATTCCAGTCTCGGCATATTCTAGAATACGCCAGTAAGGCTTGAAAGTCACTTACTCTGTAGCAGTATGTTTATGTCCAATCCAGATCTGCTCTCCGATCTAAGACCTTAGTTCAATGAAACACCTCTCTGCATAATTTATGAAATGCTGTTTTAGGCCAATGATACGAAACATGCTTATCTTTGTAATTATATTACTTGCACGTCATTCGCGGATTCACATTCAATACGTTCCTCTCGTCCTGTTTCAGCCTCGATAAGACATGGGACTAGTGTTCTACGTACTCTGGCTTATCTCTGAACGAAGACATAAGTAGTAGACATCGGCAGAACCCATTCAAACCTGGGCTTCGTGTCCAGATCTTGAAATCATAATGGGTCCTGCCGAAGCCTAATAATTAGCGTTTGGGACAGTCCCAGTGGCCCTTTAAATGGTACCTCCTTGTTTCAGACATCCCGTCCTAGTTTTGGGTAGTTCTAATTAGATTTGCTC
>ML733623.1:0-18783 GCA_009176405.1 Aspergillus novoparasiticus | reverse complement strand
TTTTTTTTTTTTTTTTTTTTTTTTTTTTTTTTTTTTTTTTTTTTTTTTTTTCTTTCTTTCTTTCAAATTGTCAGAGCACAGTCTGCGTCGCTTGTCATCTTTCTGTTGGCAAGCGCATCTTATGCTCGATTCTATTTCTACCGGTTGTCTACCAGACTGATAGGTCCTCTAAGTCAGATGCCTGGAACAAAACCAAAAACGAGGGGCGAGGTTGCACTCGATATGTGGGAGAGCAAAAAGAACATGATCGTCAAACTCTACCAAGAAGAAGGCTGGCCCGTAAAGCATGTTATCAAGAGAATTCGAACCGATACCTTTGACCCAACGTGAGATGTTAATATGTGGAATGGATTCTTTGATCACTCTAGCTAATGGTATGTTGGCCAACAGTGAAACTCAGCTGCGAAGTCGACTGAAAAAGTGGCGCGTCACAAAGCTATCACAAGAAAGATCCCTCATAAACAGGAGCGCATGCCACAATGATAGCACGCATCGTACTGACGAATCATTCGATACCCACATACCTGTTTTCTCTGTTGGCGATTCGGAGCAGCCAGAGACAGCAGCCAGCCGACTGATGAAGGAAAAGGAAGCGGGCTCAGCCGTCATAGTCAACCACAGTCAGGCAATGTGCACACCACCAGTTACCATGCCTCATATTGTCCGCTATTCTCAACCTCCAACTATACCACTATCTCACTCATCGGTTGGACCTCAGAGAGACATATATCAGGGGTATTTCGCCACGTAAGTCACCCCTTTGGTATGCTGGACCGATAGAATAATGTGTCAACTAAGCTATAACTGACATCTCTCTTCCCTACAAGAAGTCAGTATTTTAACGTTAATATGTCTACACAGAACATGGAGGAGGGAGGCGCAAAATTGGATTCATCTCAGTGTTCGGCAAGTCCGTGGCATTGGGTTCCGCTTTTGGACCCCCTACAAAATACAGGCCGTCTGAGTACCTCCATACATCAGCCGACGCAAGCCCTGTCGTGCTATTTCTCATCGGCCTAGTCTTCAACTCCGGGGCTGTCCCAGTTGAATCGAAGGGATACTTGTCTTGCGAATAAAGTTGTGCCTTGGTCAAAGCGAATGGTGTAGTTGTACTAAAAGCTCTAAATAAAGCATCCGACATTTGACTTGTCTAGATCAAGAACGACACTTATGCTAGGTATAATTCATTTGCTATTCTATGAGCTTGTATATGCATCTAAGTATTTATATTCACTGTGATCTTCGTATCGCAGAACATAATGTTGGGTGACGTTGCCGTGGCTTGGATGATATTTGTACGACCAAGATAATGATCCTAACCACGGGGGGTTGTGTGATGAAACAACTCTCGGGGATTGCCTTTCGATGGCTTTCCTACTTCACTTTATGCTCTATGCAGTCTGGTATCAAGTGATGGTGGCCCAGTATCTGCTTGCTAGCTCCCAGGGAAGATAATGCAATATGGTAATGGCTAGGTACTCACCGACGCTGCTCTAGACAGCTGTTATCCTCGTGAATATGGGGATGCTTTCTGAATTACTTGGTGCAGTAGAACGCTATACGTACATGACTGTCCACTACCTGATCAGTTGCTATCGCGCAGAGGTTGAAGTTTTGTCTTCTTCTTTCCCGGACGGACCAGGGAGAGCTGCCGCTGTCCCAGCTCCCATTAATATACATGAATCTCAGCAAGAACAGAAAAGCTCTACCATGCGTCTCACCGGTTTATCTAGGCCAATCAAGCAACCCTACTTCACCTTATATCTACCCTGCGGTCTGGCAATCTCCTGGGAGAAGCGCATAGTCTATAACAACTCGCGGAAGTTAGAGTATAGCCCACGGCACGATAAGCTCTCTCTCCATCTAATCAGCTTTGCGTGCCTGTCTGTGAGGGAACTCCTTTTGCACGGATTTCCCGTGAATCCGGAGTAGCTTCGTGCGTTATGCCTCTAGGGTATACGACTTTTTTATGGTTCCATCCAGCCTTCCGTCACTGTAAGACGAATGCCGCCCCTCTCCCGGGATTTAGTTGGTTTCATCGGGCAGTGTTTGTTTGCCACTGTCAATGAACCGTCAGAAATCTGAGATATGGCGTTGAACCAGGAAAGCCCGAAATAGCGATTAGGATTGCTAGTGAATACTCCCGCAGAGCTGGAGACTAAGCCTTTCGATTGTAGGCAAACTCATGGATGTTATACAAACATCATCCGACCCATATTGTGTTTGCATATTCAGCTGAACCGGAATCACACAAACCCACAGTCATAAGTCTTTGGCAGGTTTGGCTCGAAATATTTGTTACCACCGGCCTACCAAATAAGAGAAATTCGAATATCCGTTGGGTTCCACTCGATACTCTCTATTTAGCCACTCTGTGCCCGTCCTTGGCTGAGCACACGCCCTAGAGACCTTTGGTTGTATAACCAATGAGAAGGCCTCGGTTGGTTGGGCTCGTGGTCAGACCCATTGTTTTTTCCATCACAAGTTGGAACCAACCAAGATATCAACCAAGATAACTGTTTACCCAATGTCTTATATTGAAAATACTTCATTTGTAATGGAACAACTATAGAGACGCTACTTTACTCTATGTCTTGCCGTCGCGCATCATTTAACAGTTCCTCTTTCTTAGGAGATGGTGGAGACGCTGCTTCAACTTATATAAAAATTAAGCTACCCCATAGTTGCCCGAACCCTTGGTGCCCGGATGTGAAATCGAAATGCCGAGTAAATTCCGTCTGTGGAAACAAACACCATTTACGAAGAACGTTTCCGGCCGCCCAGAGGACTTTAGAAGACAATAAGGCTGTCTGATGCAGTACATGTATCCAGATACGCTAGCGGAGCCATTGTCTAGTGCTGGCAAACGTGTGCTCTGTCTTTTCTATCCTAGAGATATTATCATGCGTTCTCTTAACTAATTTAATCCCTTGTCTAAGAGTACATTTTTTCTCCCGGTTTTCCTGTTATTCGATTTCACGGTTCTTTTAATAGCCAGGTGATGAGAGAAATATTATCTACTTTTCTTCTGCAGCTGCATTATTCAGTATAGACGAGTACCCAAAGGTCAGAAAATCACTGTTATTCCCAATTTTTTATTAGCCAGACGAAGTTCTTCTATTTCGATAGAAATAAGACCTTCTCATAATACTTCATCGCTATGGGATCGTGTGGAAAATCACACCTTTTACTCTCTGTTTTGTACAGTATAACCTGAATCTAAATCTCCGATTCACACCTATAAAAGACTTGAATATTATTACCAATGGGCATGAATAGGAACGAATCAGTCTGGATAGGCCTCTTAGGCAATATAGTCGGGATGCGTGGTTGTAGACTCGAGTTACCCAGGATGTAACCTATGATAATTTTCCTTCCGTCAAACAACCTTCTAACGTTCTATGGCCAAGTATAGTGTTAGCCAATGGTTCCTTGCGCCAAATAAACCCTGAACCCCGGTCTGACACAAGAGTGTAGGGCATTTGAGCATTGAAAATTAGGGGTCCAAACATGCAATGTATTGATATACACAGCGACCACAATTCTTATGAAATGTTTACTTTTCTTAATACTCAATCTCTCGTTATGGGCCATGGATCTGCTCCTACCTTTGTAACTTTTCGGCCGAGGTAGTGTATAATCGGGGTGGTTGTGGCAAACTTTTATCCTGGACGTCATTGGTCAGTCCCAAAAGCAAAACTAAATGGCTCCTCGGTCCAGCAGCGACTCGTGGCGTTTATTTATTCATTCTTTTCTCGGGCCGAAAGGGGGAGTCAGGAAGAGTAATCAGGGACAGACAGACTTTGAGATGCCAGTCAGTACCTTCCTTTTTCGGTGAAGAAAAACTGTAAACTTCATACATTCTAGATCTAGCTGAAACTGAATCAAGGTTTGACCAAAATTTAGTTGGTCTGGTCTGCATTCTTCATGTCATTAGTACGTGAGAACCAATAGCGAGCTGCTAGATATAGGACTCTTATATCTGAGAATCTACCCAAGCCAAACAATGAGAAGACTCTCCTAGCTTTAATCAATTCATGGTCCTATGCCAATCCAGGTATTTTTTAACTTTGTCCATGGTTAGTTAGAATGCTGATGGCGTGTATCCTCTGGCCGACCGCAGCATACATCAGCTTTCGGCTATCATGACAGCTTCGCATTGACTATGAGAAGCCAATAACACCTGAAAATTCTCATTCCTTTTAGGTCTTTATAAACATGATGTGATATAGTATAGTGTGCATCCGAGTTTTCCCTGGCTATACCGTTGAACATATACTAAATTCGAAGACGACATTTGGGAGAGTGTGAAGTGGACCTGGAAATGTATATTTCCATTCATCTGTTAATGGTGAGACGCGTTGATCTTTTTCTAATGCAAGTTCCAGGCATCGAAAGTCTTCAGAGCTAGCATCAGGAATTTTCGACCTGGTTAGATTATTTCACAGGTCTTCTATATCAAAGAAGGATTCTAATTCCTTCCTGGACTTGATGGTTAGCATAGAAACTATGGGATTTGTTGCGCGAACCAATTCATATTGGATTCAGGTCAAATATGAATGTCCATTTCTGAGAGGTGTACCCTAATTCACAGGTGCAAGTAGTCCCATGGTTGTAAAGAGATCTGCAATATACTATCTGTCTATCTACAATAGGTGTTGTCGACCAAACCTGGATTATAGCCATGCCCGGGAAACTATCAACTAACTCTTCACTCCACAGTTTTGAATACTAACCTATGTATGAGATTGATAACAGTGACGATATGGTATCGAGTACGGGTAGTAATTATATATCGGGCCTGGCGGCACGGCATGCGCTAGATTTCCACGGCTATTTCCCAGATCCATATACAGGCTGCAGATACGCTCAGCCACTTCCAGACAGCATTGAGAATGGCCTTGCAGGTGTGTGAATCATATGGACCTGGTTGTCATCTTTTGTCGGTGTCAGCTTGCTTTATAAATCACAACAACTTAATGCAAGTAAGCAGGACGACTGATATTCTTAGAAAACCCGGAAAACGAACAGGTTGCTATGTCCAGAATGGGTAGTTACAGAATACCCAATAAATAACTTGACGTATTGTCCTAATCCGTTCATTGTTTAATCAACCTCGTCAATTGTGTTAATATAACGTGGACCCGAGTGCAGGCCCTGGTATTGCTTTGAGACTTCCCGGTTACCGAAGAGCCGATCTAAAGAAAGGACCATATTTAGAGTCAACGCGGTAAATCATTCCGGCGCGCCGTATGGAAAATCGGCCCATAGTATTCCATGATACACATACGCAGTAATGAGATTTAGAATATCAGCGGAAATTTCGTTAACCAAATGAGTCTCCGACTGAATACTTCTTCCATAAGTGTCCATTGACATCAGACAAAAAGCCTTTTCGTAGCGATGTGCATCGAGCGGGGGATTGAAGTGCTTGAGTGTGAGAGCACTGTTGGTGGCAATTTGCCTGATCAAGAAACCCTCTGCTGTAACCTCGATCGTTTATATCGAACACAAGTGCCATTGAGAGGGGTTGAGCAGATCTGGAATTGTCTGAGCCACTGCAATTTCAGCGCAGCCAACGCTGTCGCAGCGATATTAGCATCCATAGGACAAGACGCTAAGATCTTGTAGAATTCCCTGAAACTATCTCAGCTCCTAGTACAACTATAAGACAAATGAGTTCAAGATGACTTTGTAATTTCGTTGACGGTGGCTACGATGGTTGGGGGGTACGCTGTATCCAGCCCAAACCAACCCCAAAATTCAAGGATTTCTTGACGTCCTTCAGCGTTGCGGCTAATGGTGTTTTGGCTTTAAAAATTCCGAGTTTATTCTACCGCCCAATCAATCCAATCTGGGTATGTCTGATGATACAAGCTCGTAAGGCTGAAGCACAAGCTGTAAAATTCTATCACGGCTGTTGTCAAATCGACCATGTCCGACAGGTAGCCGTAAGCTATCATTCAAGTGAAACCCCGGCGAGCCGATTAACCTGCAGCGATAGGCTAGGTTCGACATCTAATTGAGTGAAGTGTAGCTTGTCGGTCTATCCTTATACTGGGAAGTACGATAGGAAGCAGGGGCGATCATTTTGCCATAATGGGGCTGACAGTGGGCTATGGAGCAACAGCTTCTGAGGAGCTCAATGTGGCGATATGGTAAAACCCCATACTTCGCCACTGGTCGATGTTCTGGGTCCTCAGTGAAAGATCAGACCCACTAGTCCATGCATCGGGATCCACCAGTTGCGCCAGGGATGATGGGTTCTCAGGTGAATTTCTTGAAGCAGCACTGAGCCTACCCACCCAGTTTAACCCACAAGGTCACTATCAGGTGCGACGAGTCCCAGAGCAAGACAGAATTTGACCCATATGCATTTCGCCAGACTCGAAAATAGGAGCTCGAGAGTGATGGTATAAAAATACAAAAGACAACCAGTATTTGCGTTGTCACAAGCCCACGATTATCAGTTCAGTGTAGTTTGCCTCTGCTGCCAAGATCATTCCATCATCAAGGGCGAAAGAAAAAAGGTTGCGTATTAGTTTGGCAAAGTTACATAATTTATATTATAATGTGATTGTTCCCGCCAACAAAGACCTCCCTTCTGAATATCTAGAACTGTGTTGGTTGTGTTGGTTGGGGGTAGTTAGTGGAAGGGGAACAATCTTTATGTCTCCACATGAAGTCTAGACCCAAGATGTGCTAAATCTGGGCTGAACACGATATTATCCCGGCTCCCATCAATTCTGCATAACCTAACCAACCCCCCCCCCCCACCTCCTCCCCGGGGCGCGCCAAAAATTCTAGCAAACCTTAGTCGTCCTTTTTCTGGAAGGTCAGGAGTACCCATTATATCTTACATGTTATATTACGTCTCGGAAAATGATGTAGTCAACGAAACGACTTGCGGACGGAATCCAGGCTTGTCCGGGAAAGGCAGTTGGGATGCGCCGACAACTACCACTCAAACCGTGACAAAGATCCCTATTAGTCTGAGGTATTACAATCGTTGAAACAGCCATCAGTTAGCTAAATCACATTATGGATTATGTCAGATAATACTCAGCCACTAATATCAAAGACATAGAAAGGCCCACTCAACAACCTTTGCTGGGCTCAAATGCGTCACCACTTCCGGCCGAGAGGTTAGCGGACGATCTCGGTCACAGCTACGCCTCGTTGATAATCCATATGGGCCCATCCATCGCCCTACCCCAGAAGCCCCGTCACATGCGGCTCGAATTCCGCGCAAGTGAAGTGGCTAAGAAAGGCGTTCTATTCGATAGGCAATCCTCCAAAACCATAATTGTGTACGGACCCACTGACAAGGGACTGCCTGGTGGGGTTTGGGTAGATCTTTTTACTAGGGTACTCGGAAAATTCAGGATAAGAGATGAAACGGAGGTTGTTCGTGTAGTGGTGAGTCTTAGATGACTACATCACTCACACGTGGTGCGTAACACCCTAACCAGGTCCAGAGCCTGGCCTAAGACTTTGTGCCTGCCCAGTCGACCGGCAACCCTAGCCACCGTTATCTTGGAGAGGTGTTATATAGTTCACATTTTCATTTCGCAAAAGATATTCGCGCCCTGCATATCCATACTCACCTTAAGTGAGATCGTTGATATTGTATTATGCTTTGCTGACACTCAGCCGAACACTTGGACGAGTGCAACTCGGGATGAAAAACACGATCTCTGTCACGGCCTGGGAAAAGAGGAAAGGCTTGATCATCAAACTCTATCAGGAAGAAGACTGGCCTTTAAAACAGGTCCTCAAATCGATACGGTCGGACACTTTCAATCCAAGGTGAGACGCTCCTAAGGGATCCAAGAGAGACAAATACCAGGCCAATTGACTGATCGTCAACAGTGAGAGTCAGTTGCGGTGTCGATTGAGAAAATGGTGTGTCACTAAGCGATCTCGTCGTTGCAGTCGAAACAGATCTATCGTGGGTCACCAGGGAAACCGGTGCAGTGAAACCGATTTGAATTCGCCTATATACAATGGAGACACCAGACTATATTCAGTAGATATGAACAAGAGATCAGAGAAAGATACTCGCCTTATACCTGAAATTTATAGCACCATACAAGATATACAAACAGCAGGTGGAATCCTATCACAATATTCTTTCCATTCTTCTAATTCGGTTATGTCGACAATCAGTCCACACTGGGAGTGTCATGATGTTTCTCCTGGAAACTGTCCAGGGTATGTCACCGATGGCTCAATATTGTCATCATTACTTCTATTGGAGCGTCCAAAAAGAAGTCGTATATCTTCAAAGCAAGGTCGTCGCTGATGCCCTAAACTCAGGTTCCTACATCATACGCATAAATATGACAGCTCGGCCTTGGAGCAGCCGGGAGCAGAATTGCCATTGTCGCAATGGCCCATGGTTATGGGCTATAACATGTTACCAGAGGGTATGACCCATGATCCTGCTAGGCGATTCTACACTGCCGCATTTTCTGACAGTTTCATGCGTCAACCAGCACACGTTGCGCCTTTCCCTGCTCAATTGGACTGGGTCCATACTCCTGGCTGCCAATTAGTCTTTCAACCGCCACAATGATGATATATCTAGACTATCGGTACCTTGTGTTATTTGTTGAAGTTCTCAATCTGCTCAGACAATACATTGTAGTGTTCTACTTTTACCCTGCAATCTCAACTATATTTCTCGGTCGGGATTTCGATTTGAATAGACTAGTGTTATACTAGGAATTCCATAATCTTGCCGGACCGAGATTTGGTAAGCTACTGAATTAGGAGTACTGTATTTTATGCGATAGTGTAGAGTGTCATTTTGTGCTTTTTGAACCACCTTAACTTAGAGTAGATTGATATACTGTACAATAAAGAGGTCCCTACCACAGGTATGAAGATCTTGACTGCAGGATATTAAACCTGGTCATACCCCTTCGCTTCCGGTGTCTGCTGTTCAGTTCAGCTACATTTTACATCGATAAGTACACTTTGGAGGTTCACCCCCTCCCGGGGGCGTTTTGCTGGCTATTGCCAAGTTATTATTGTGTACCTTGTTTCCACCTACTATAAGATGCGCTACCCCATGGGCTGCAACAGTTCATCCAAATACACCAATTCGATATATGACTAACACTTATCAAGGAAAACAGCCAAGATTAGAAAGAATTTGAGGCATTTTTATATAACTTCGAGGTTTTCTACATAAATTGATCAGTCAAGTAAAACGTAGTCCTTTTAGCCCACAGATCTAGAGTTAGAATTGACTATAACGTAGTTGGTAAGTGTGCCGCTACCACACGCGTTTTCAACGCGTCTCAATCTCTTAGATGACTGAAACACTATCCATAGCAACAAAAATGCCTGAATTCTCAAAACCACTAGTCGAGCAGGAAGGCAAAGTTCTACTGCTTACATCAGCTTTGGAAAGAAATGGAATTATTACTGTGAAGAGGGCAGCAGAGGCTTTTAATGTATTTCGTTCTACCCTACGTGATCGCTTGAAGGCGGCTTTATTTAGAAGCGATTCGCGTGCCAATGGCCATAAAATGACTCCTATCCAATAGGAGTCACTTGAAAAATGGATTCTATCACTAGATAAACATGGCTATAGAAGTTCCCAGGGACCATTTGAAACACAGAAGACACGGGTATCTCAAATTGTGAGCCTTGGAAAGCTACAGAATAATTATGAAGATGGGGATTGGCTGTTACGAGTCGCCAATATGCTTATCAGACTGATTTCCCCGCATAACGGAGTCCGCCGATGGCCATCAGCTGTAGTATTATCTTCGTCACTTGGGTTACATGTTCCAGTGACTGATCCTTTCCGCTCGAGGTCGCTCGAGGTCGCTTGCACTATGCCTGTTGGTATATTTATTTACGGTTTCTGGCCTTTTCTATGGCACCAGAAAGTGACGCTGAATCCCATACTATTAGTCAGTGCACTCTGAAGCTAATCAGCGAAGTTCGGCATAGTTCTTACCTATCACACTGGGACTAGTTCCGATTCATAGCCTGAGGAACAATTGTACAGTTCTGTGGATAAATATTAAAATATATTTAAGAACCCTCAAAAGTACTTAAATGCGAACTCATATTCCTTTAAGTTTATGCACCGAGCGCTATAGACCTGGAGGAAAATATGAATTATACAGAAAATTAGAGCGATCCTCTGGCGGTTTCCAATGGTTCGACAACTACATAATTTGGAAGAATGAAATGGAAAAGCCGGCTGGGCGGTGGTCCAATCGAACGTGCAATTTAAGCGTCCTGATTCACGTTTAGGAACTCATGGGTTCTAGCATAGTCGTCGAGGATTGAATCCGCGATCCGCAATGCCATGCCGTAAAGGATTGTCATAACATGGGAGGAAACCTGAGTAGAGGGAATCGAGCCGTCGATAACACAAAGGCCCTGGGTATCATAAACCCTGGCAGTCGCATCAACAATACTACTAAGTTCTCTGAAAATTATAAAGCAGCTACCCACAGCATGCCAGTTTGCACGGAAGTTGTCCTTAATATACTCAGTATATTTGCCTAGTAAAGCCTCGTAGGGCAGTTTAGCACCCAGGATAACCTCACCAGCAAAATAACTTGCTATAGCTCCACTATTCTGTAGCTTGCGGGCAAGTCAGGATACAATAGCCTAACTAAGAAGATCCAGTTATTAAAAAAGAACTTAAAATTATAAATAAACTGCCAAAGATATAGATTACTGCTGAGAATATAAGTTAAACCGCGGGTAAAGAGTATTAAATTCTAGAGATTAAAGTTGATATATCTGGCAGTGTTAAGGAATAGTTTTGTAAAGGCAATATTTTTAATAAGTAGCTAAATATAATAGTTCTCGTATTAAATCTTAGGTATAATAATACTATAGAAGCTACCACAGACAACAGTCCTCTTAGTCTATTTATTAAATTTAGTATTAAGAAGTTCTGTGGTATAATCTATATCTTTGCTAAAGATCTCTGTAAAATTAGTAAAGTACATAGTCTAGCCCAGCTAAAGCCAGCGGGTATACTATATACATATATAGTTATAGTAGTTTAATTCTATATATTAATACTGATAGATATCTTTAGATTCAGACAAACGCCAGCTTTATTAAATATAGATCTTAAACTAATTCTAAAGTACTCTAGAATTAGAGGGGAGACAGTAGAGTCAGCAATTAACAGGAGTTTATATTTAGTGTAGATATTAAAATTAATAGCCTTGTTCTGGCTAAAGTTTACTTTAATAGCTTTATAATCTACTATATTATTGAAAAAAAAGAACTTTTTCTAATGACCTATCTAGTTGAGACCTTTAAGTTCTCCCGGCAATAATTAGAAAAAAGCTATTTACAAGCAGTATCGGCGCGTACCTGATTCTTTAATAAATTATAAAAAATAATAGAAATCCTATAAAAGTGGCCACAGTGGAAGTCTACCTGAGTTGGCACTCTAAGAACAGAAGTAGTATTCATCAGGGCTTTTATAAAGGGAGAGACCAAGGCTAACTATTATCATGCGGTCCCCCGTAGACAGTACTGTTAAAGCTATGGTAAGTAGGATTAAAATAGTAGCCGGCCGTTATCTAGGCAGTAGTTGGGATACAGGTATATTCAGCCTGGTTTATATATTTAACAACATTGTCCTAGTTTTATCTATAATATCTGAAAATCTTCTCCCACAAATCAATCTAGACCCTGTTTGGACGGGTCCACGAATTACTATTAATTAAAGTAGATCCCCCAAGGCCCTTCCCGGACTTGATATTGTCGGTACAATTATTGATGAGAGGAATAGTCAGGTAATTCTGGTCCACTGTAGTACCAAAGGCCTGGCCATAAGCATTTAGATTTTCAGTAATAGGCCTGTTATTAGATTTATAAAAGCCCTTTTTAATTACCAGGACCTCAATATTCAGATTCTCCGTTAACTTAGCATCTACCGTTAGACCGGTCAAACCTCCACCCGCTATAATATGATCGAAGGTGTTGTCGGCAACATCTCTCGGGTTAGTAAGCAGACTGGCTTGAACATCAACCTGTTCGGACACCAGGTAAGCGCTGACCATAGCCAGAGGCAAAAGGAAGTAACCGATGTATCCCATTGTGACAGAAATGATAAAACAGCGGGGAAAGGTCGGTTAGATATTGAATGAATGATATGTCTGTAAGGAACGATAGAAGTATGGGCTGCTCTGATCCAAGGCTATTAATCAGAGATGAGACAGGGAGAATTTATACGATACCCTCACCCTACTAGACGCTCGATATGCCAGGAAGAATATTCCGCTTCTAGGTCTGGATGATGAACGTGGTTGTGAACGTCTCTGACCTACAGTCTTATCTTCACGCATTCATCTATCAACAGGGGAAACGCCCATAAATGTGTTGTTCTATTAACAGCAGGCGACGCAATCACTTGCCATTATAGCTAGAACAACAAACGGCAAGCTTTGGTGCTAGTATACGACATGCCTCATCTATCACTGGCTAATTTGGTTAAAGTCGGTGCGATCATTATCTAGCATAATCAAATTTTGTTTTCCAGTTGCCGGCAGCATTTTCTGGAATATTAAAGCTAAGGGTTTAGAAATATTTATCTGTTGAGATGGAAACCCGACCCGTGATTCGGCGCACTTAACTCGGATCAATTTAAGGCCTATTGGACTGCAGGTCTAGACCTCCCAGAGATTTATTTTATAGACTGGGTGGGACAGGAAATACATCAATTCTGGTTTTTGATCCTAGAGTTTGTTCATCGTTGTAGTGCTAGATGGCCGACAGGCCTGGCCTTTTCCAGGAGCTTGGTTTGTCCGTGCCGAGACTAGCATATTCTTGTCAGCGTGTTGCAATCCAGACCTTCTGTTGAACCTGGAGCGAGTTGAGCTTCTTCACAGATATGTACCAGATGCGGTGGTAGGTCCGCTGTTTCATCCAGGAATTAGTGCTATTCTCTGTTCAGTTTCTAGCGTTTGCGCTAAATTCTTCCACGTTTTGGTTCGGCCTAGACTCCAGAACTTTTAAGACCAGAAGGCCCAAAAACAATACTGAAATGTCTCAACCCACCAGAATGGTGAGACATAGTAAAAGTCTAGATTACATTAAGTTACTATATATTCGATCGCTGTTGGAACCGAGGGCAAGTCTGTACGTATATTCTCAATCTTTCTCATAGTTTTGCTCTAGACTTCAAAGTATCCTGCAACCTAGAATGGCATCGGCCCTCCTTCTATCCCTTGCCACGTTGGTATTACCAACAGCGGCAAACATATGTTCCACCCTCGCAGACAAAGGCATTCCCATTGAAGTGCAATCGTCTCCACAGTACAGCAAGTCCTTGAAATATTGGTCTTTAGCCTGCCAGGAGCTCAAGCCGGCTTGCATTGCTGCCCCTGAAAATGCTGAGCAAGTGGCTAGCATCATTGAAAGTCTTCAGCAGGTCAACGATTCATTTGCTATCAAATCCGGAGGCCACTCACCAGTTTTGGGGTTTTCCAGCATCCAGGATGGCCTTCTTATTTCCATGGAGATGTTTAAGGATGTCACTTATCATGACGATGATCAAACGGCTGTGATAGGAGCTGGGCTTTCTTGGCAAGACGCACATCTTCATTTAAATCAGCCCAGTCAAATGATTGTTGGTGGACGAGTTGGAGGGGTTGGAGTTTCCGGACTGATCCTTGGAGGTTAGTGTTCCTCTACTACTACAAAATACCGCTTCCCTAATGCTTCTTAGGCGGTTTAAGTTTTCTAAGTCCTCAGTATGGTTGGGCAGCTAACAGCGTTGTAAATTATGAAATTGTACTGGCTGATGGTACCATTGTCAATGCAAATGCTACCAGCTATGAAGGTCGGTATTTTTCTTTGCTGTTGTGTGTTTTATTTTATTCATACTAAGGATGAACAGACCTGTATTTTTCTCTTAAGGGTGCAGGAAACAATTATGGGATTGTTACCGCATTTACTGTTCAAACATATCCGGCTAAAGATGGAGAGGTCTGTAGATTCCTAGCATCACTAGCAGGCAATTTGACTTAGGCGTGGGACATTAACGATCTATACAGGTTTGGGGAGGGGGGATCTTCATCAAGCCTAACCAAACACGCCAGATACTGGAAGCCGTGCGAAGCTTCGTTGAGTACTATCCCGACAACAGGGCTTCGATCCTACCAACATTTACAAACAACGAATGGTTGCTATTAGTCTTTTATGATGGCTCCACCCCTCCTGACAATATATTCCAGAATTTTACTAGCATTCCCACGGCGAACGCCAGTACCACACAGACGTGGGACTCATACTATGACCTGGTTCGTATCTTGTTTTCTCTTCTGATGATGCAAGTCACTAAGCATAATATCACCATAGATCCACAGCAATGATCAATATAATATTATGTCAGTGGGCTATTTCTTTGTGCTCTGAACAAAGTCCGGAAAGCTAATACTATTGTCTAGGGGGGCTTCTCGCTATGCCAGTGGTGCCGAGGTGTTGCCACTCCCAAATCAAACAATAGGCGGACAAGTTTTAGAAGAGATTTTAGATTTCTGGAACCAAACCACCGAGAAAGCCCGGGGCAGCTGTCCAGGTACACATGGCTCAATTGCTTTGCACCCAATACCTCGAACGATGACCCAGGCCGCTCGGGACAAGGGTGGAGTAAGCTATACCCTTTATTTCTTCTCTTTCACATAAGATCTAACATATCATATGATACTAGGATCTCATCAACTTCCCTACGGACCATGACTATCTCATTGTTGGGGTTCTTCTCAGTTATGTGGACGCATCCTGCACCGAAATAATGGATAGAGCCATAGAAGACACATATAAGGGAATCAACGATATAATCATTGGCTACATCAAACAAGGTAAACTGCCTGATGTGCCTCGGCCGCTTTATCTCAATGATATAAATTCTCGCCAGGATTACTGGGGAAGGGTCGATACAAAACCAAAAGCAATCGAGGCAAAGGAGAAGTACGACCCCTACGGTTTCTTTACTAGTCGAACAAGCGGGGGATTTGGGTTAGTCTAGGATAAAGAATCAATAGCTGTCATTATGTTATACAGCAAAGTCTGGGACTGGCAATTGTCAGGTATCAAAAATTCAAGGAACTTGATCTCCACGCAACATCTATTAGCCAGCTAAATTTGAAATGACTTCTCTATACCCTAGTCCGTGGCATCCCTGGGGTTGAGGTTGGCCTCCCGCCCTCCCATTGGCCCAGGTTTGGTGTTCCCGCGTGCACCCGGCACTAAAAGTACGTGGCAATACATCCGCGTCCGCCCCTTTTGTTTAGTCAGCGGTCTTGCTCCGCTACTACCACTACTACTAATAGAAAGAAACATACACTGTTGTAAATCTATTGTATATTTACCACGACAGTAATAATTCAGTAGATTATTATATCCCAGAATCATAATTATTGACACTGGGGCATGAAGGATTTTACCGTACCTGGTAGTTTATCAAGTTTATTCCCGTGGTGTGATCTCCCGCGTGGTTTACTAAAACAATATAATATATAGTCAGATATATATATCTTATTATATTATATCCTATTTTCGTATCCCGCCCCCTGAGATTCAGGGAGGGGGATTTTCTGTTTATATTTCAATTCTATCTTAGTTAGTTAATTTTTCTTGATATACTTTTATATCTTTAATTCTCAAACAATAGATCTCTTCTCGTACAATCCTATATATCGTGTCTGGATCTGCGTCTCCTACTAGTATATACTCTGCCCGCAGCGCCTAGAGGGCTATCTGCGGAGGTAACACACCAAATATCCCACCGCGGCCACGCCTGCGCTTTGTCAAGCGGCCTTGACGGTAATGCTCCAGCGGCCCTAGCTAGATCCAGCCCAGGAGCCCTGCGTATTTCCTGCTTCTAGTAGCTCCCCGGTGCCGGGGCTGCCAGTCTTTCCAGGCCTAGGCTGCGCCCACTGCGAGTACGTTTGTCGATTGCTGTATATCCTGTAGAATTACATCGTGTGTATCTACCCAGAGACCCGGCCAGGCTGTCTCGGAAGTCGGTAATATCAGGGTATAGAATCGCTCGGACGCCCGGTTTATTGCCAGCATTTCTTTGTAGGGGACGCGGGTAGTGTCTTTTTTAAAATCCAGTCCTCGGCGCAGGCTAAACGGCTTCTCTAGAAACCAGATGGCATGAGCCGAGTGGCGTTTATCCAAGCCCAGGCCAATCTAGATCTCCTCCTGGCTGGAGCTTACCCAGTGGCTAAAATATCTATACGGCCATTCCTTTCCCGCTGTGGCGGCTCTAGCGGCCCTGCCCCACGAGCGCTAGGAGCCGCTGCTGGTCCAGTTCAGCCAGAGCCTCACGCGGCTGATCGACCGCGCGTACCAGACTATCGAGAACCGCCGGGTGAACGAGTTCGACCAGATCCGGATCAACAGCTTCTTGCAGCGGCCCGGGGTCTGGGACCGCCCGATCCAGGTCTATCTTAAGCCCTAGTCCAGAAGGGGTGGAGCAAGATAGTGCGTTGGAATTGGGGCGCGGCCCAGTTGGCGGGCGGGCCGGGGTGCTTGGGAGCTAATATAAGCTTGTGAGCCCTCCCTAAGAGTTTCCTATTCTTCTTCCTCACTCGTCTTTCGCTGCTCGCCCTTGCTCCATCCTTTCACCTTGAGACCAAAGACCGGCTCATCGTGTATCACACCATGGAGACTGTACGAAAATCGTCCAGCCGAGTTTCCCTGCAAAAGTTCGGATATCACGAGAGAATTCGGTTATCACAGGAGCCCTCTTTGAGCGTTGTGCAACCTGGACACCCAGGGCAAAAATACTATGTTTCATGGAAAATTGGCAACACTGGGTGGATTGGTTTGAAGAAATGTCACGGAAATCCAACTTTCTTGATTCAGGAAAGATCCGTCAACGAGGAGCTTGAGGTGGTGGGCAACCTGAGGGCCACCGAACATCCACGCCTAGTCAACTTAATTGAGGCATTCCAAGACCAATCGATCCACTTGGTTTATAGGTTTCACGGGTTTACAGTGGATCTCAGACGAGTCTGCGCTCGAAGCCAGGCTCAACTTAATGATGTGGAGATTGCCACCATCTGCAAACACATCTTTCAAGGCCTGCAATATATTCATAGTGTACTTAACATTGCACATGGAGATCTCTGCGCACGGAATATCCTTCTGTACGAAGATGGACAAATCAGGATCGGTAAGGACCATTCTTGAGGGCAGAATCATTGAGTTCTCACGCGTTTCTAGCTAATATCGGAGCGAGCTTCCTGAAAAATTGTAAGGACACGCGGAGAGATCTTAGAGGCTTAGGCCACCTGATTCTGCGTCTCAGTGGTTCGGACAATTTCCTAACTGACCAGGCTTGGAATGTGTCTGAACAGATGAAAGATTTTGTCTCGAAACTTTCAACAGCCCCATACTATCACATATGTCAGGTATGCAAACATCTGCCCGCTGCCTCGGAACCTGACACCTCACGCTCCTCTAGCACGAATACTTACAACAAGCTCTGATCGACGAAAGGCCCTGGATCTTGGTCCCTTACTATTTCAGCACGATAGGCTTGGCTTGGCCTTTGCCCACGCCTGTGGACATGTAATCTGATTCAGATCGTGTCCGTGTTTTAGGTAGCCACCGTTGAAGGTTTTGCGTTTATCAGAATGGAACAATCACTGAAGCTTGAATCCATAACCAAATTGATATACTCTTTTAAGGATACGCTTTATGGATGACTATCAACCAATTGAGGACATAGGATTTAGAAGAGAAAGAATGCAGTTATCTTTGCCAAGACTCCCCTCGTGTTTCCTACCATCTATGCAAGACGATGTCCTTCTTTATGTGGATTATATCTCGCTCCTCTTCATCGGAGAATACGACCTAGAGACCCACCTTGTATTAGTTCACAGTCCGACGAGTCATACACAAATGACAATCATAGTATCTTACTGATTCCACATAAAAGGCTTCCTTTGCCTTGTCATCATCAGGCGCAACTGTGAAAGAAAACAACGGTTCTTCAGCAGGTGGCATCTCGACTCAAACATCTTCCACGCTAAATGATATGAACACTTTCAACACAGCAGGCCTTACCTGCCAGTTCTTGGACTATTTCGGCCCAGCAGGTCCGTAGTACTGACCTACCTACTGTCTACGCTGGTGGATTCCATGTCTATGACTTCCTGATCGGTGATTCATCATACATTGGATCGCTAGTCGTCGTAGTAGATAGATAGCTATGTGGCCAGCATCCACGGCAGGAATGAACTAGTTCGGATGGGCCTCTCTGCAAATCCCTCGAATTTTGTTATATTTTTCATATTAAGCATATCAAGCTTTAGCCCCTCTTTCCAGGAGGAGGTTTATCAGGACAAAATTACCGCCACGTGATGCGGCCTGGAGGGCTGTCATGCCGTCATATGCAGCAGCGTTGACATCTGCTCCCTTGTCTAGCAAAAGTTTCGCTATGTCAATATGACCACCCTGTGCCGCAGCCCGGAGGGCAACCTGTTGCATGTGGTGATCTAGGTTGTCTGCTCGTGAGACTATGCATTGAACAGGTTCCACTGGTAACGCCGGTTGTCGGCCGAACGCATCGACAGCGGCTTTCTAGACGTTGTAGTTTTCATCCTCTAACCGTGACGCCATGGACTCGAGGATTGAGACGGGTAATGCTGATTGATGACCTAAGGCATTGAGAGCGGCTTGCTGGATGTTATAGTTTTCATCCTCTAACCGTGATGCCATGGATTCAAGGATTGAGACGGGTAATACTGATTGATAACCTAAGGCATT